>CAOLHI010005026.1:0-89204 GCA_948474755.1 Ctenosaura bakeri | reverse complement strand
TCCTGAAATGTCTGTTGACATTTTTTGTCTATATGGACTATTGCTACTAAGTTTTACAGACATAAAATGAAGAAATCAGAAGAAACAAATCATTTAAGACTAATGCCAGCTCAACCTTGCTCTGTAAAGCTTAAATTGTTTGTATAGAAGTTCATTACAAAATGACAATGAATTCAGAGAGGTATCTCTTTCCTCTGCAAATGAATAGACAGGGGTCATTACATTAGAAGTAGCTGCATGGTCTGTCATTAAGATATCTCATATCAGACATCAGACCAAATATTTCAGATTACCCTGAACAACTGAGAGGCTGATCTCTTTGGAGATTGGTTCTGGTATTCCACATGGAGCTGCTGAACGGAACCACAGTGCAGGAGTTCATTCTGGTTGGCTTCAGAGTTGGACTACAGGGACGCCTGCTTCTCCTCGTCTTGTTCGTAGTCATCTACACCCTCACCTTGGCTGAGAACTTCCTCATCATCATGCTGGTAGTTCAAGATGACCGCTTGGGCCGCCTTCCCATGTACATCCTTCTGAGCAACTTCTCCTGGCTAGAGATATGTTATGTGAGTGCCACCGTGCCCCGGATGCTCTTTGACTTGTCTTTTCCGGGTGGGCTCATCTCCTTCCATGCTTGCTTTGTCCAGTTTTACATGTTCTTTTCCCTTGGCACTACTGAGTGCCTTTTCCTCTCAGCCATGGCCTTGGATTGGTATTTGGCCATCTGCCGCCCACTGCGCTACCCTCAGATTATGTCCCGAGATTTCTGCCATACTTTGGTGGCTTCTTGTTGGGTTATTGGCTTCATATGGTACATTGCACCAGTGATTTTAATCTCCAAGTTGTCTTTCTGTGGTCCCAACACTATTGATCATTTCGCATGTGACTCTGGCCAGCTCCTAGCCTTGGCCTGTCCCCCACTAGGGTACCTCCCTCTCTTCTGTTACATTGTCACTTCTTCTGTGGTCCTAGCTACTTGCTTGTTTATTGTGGTCTCCTATGCAAGTGTGATTTTCACTCTGGTGAAAGCATCCAGTCAAAGCTCTGGCCTCAAGGGCTTTTCTACAATCTCTTCCCACCTCGCTGTTGTCACAATCTTCTATGGGTCTGTGGTTGCTATGTACATAGGAGGACGCAGTGGAGAAAGCCATACTGAGAACACTAAAGTAATGACTCTCTTCTATTCAGCTGTTGCCCCTCTGCTTAATCCCCTGATCTACTGTTTTAGGAATGATCAAGTGAAAGAAGCCCTGGTCAGGTTTTTGAGAAGGAAGAGGAACATTTAAGAAAATGGAGGGAAGAGAGATAGCTCTTAATCTGGAATAAAGCATGGATTTTTTCCCCCCCATAGGAGGAGTAACCACTGAAAATGGTTTGGGGCAGATGGAGCACGTCAGGTAGATCAACTGTCTCATATTACTTGAGTTACGATGCTATGTTTAGTAATGCCACACTGCTGCTGTTTTTACGATTGTTTCTGTTGGTATTTGGTTGGCGACCAAAATGGTGGGAGGCCTGGAAGCCATGAAGCCCTATGAGGATAGACTTAGAGAGCTGGGTATGTTTAGTCTGCAGAAGAGAAGGTTAAGAGGGGACAGGATAGCCATGTTTAAATATTTGAAGAGATGCCATGTAGAGGAGGGAGAGGGCTTGTTTTCTGCTGCTCCAGAGACCAGGACAAGGAGCAATGGATTCAAGCTGCAGGAAAGGAGATTCCACCTGAACCTCAGGAAGAACTTCCTGACGGTCAGGGCTGTCTGG
This sequence comes from Ctenosaura bakeri, assembly GCA_948474755.1. NCBI lineage: Eukaryota > Metazoa > Chordata > Lepidosauria > Squamata > Iguanidae > Ctenosaura > Ctenosaura bakeri. The sequence continues at coordinate 87,443 of CAOLHI010005026.1, read as the reverse complement.
CAGTGGAATCTGCTGCCTCGGAGTGTAGTGGAGTCTCCTTCCTTGGAGGCTTTTAAGCAGAGGCTGGATGGCCATCTGTTGGGAGTGCTTTGAGGGTATTCCTGCATGGCAGGGGGTTGGACTGGATGGCCCCTGGGGTCTCTTCTGACTCTACATTTCTATGACTCTATGATTCTATTCTTCTTCTTCCACCTTCTGACAATGACATTTGATGGCTTCCATGTCAGTGTGGTGGTGAATCCATCCTGGAGGTTAGTCTAAACATTAAACAAGCTACTCATAGCCCTGAACTCTATGCCTCAAATAGGTTCAGTACCTTGGATAGATCCTTTAAAGTTTGGACTTAAACCTGGAGGGGCTTCACTGCAGCACTGATTTGAAAACCAATAGATACCTCTGAGGGAAATAATTTGGTGGTAACCATGATTAATAGTGAAGCTAACCTTAACAGGTTGTAGGTGAAAACATACATTTCAGCAATTTTTATGCGCTCCATGAAATTCCAGTAAACATGCCTTTTAACTTTGCCTTGTGAATAACTCAAGACCTGTTTTATCTGTTATGATGAACTGTGTCATAGCTGTCCACACTGGCTTGACCATCCCCACATGAAGCAGGGTGGCTCTCAGGGTACTGTGCAAACCTCTACAGAACATCAGATGGGATGCTACCTCAGCTGTGAACAATGACCTAATAAACCTAGTTTCCATGTTGTCTGTTAATCGCGTGGCAGGCTGTAATGTATGAACGGCAGTGTGCTCAACTCATCGGCCTCTCTTGTTTCATGATATAGCCTGTGCCTATTTACGGTTTTTCAAAAACAGAATGTATGGTTCTATATTGTACTGTGATTTAATTTTGGTGTGAGCATTAGCATGTATTCAAAGTAGGGTGAGCTATAAATGTATATGTAAAATAAATAAATGTGTTAAGTCACTAGCTGGGCCAAGCTGCATTACACAAACTTGCTACTTGCTGAAACCATATATGAGGATACGAATTCATCCACTGTATAACAAAAATGTACAATTGAATATGTAAGGCACACAAAAACAACAAGCTTCATTGTGACCCAGGTCCCTTTGCTGCTCCCATTTCTTAAACAAGCTGAGAGATTACTTCTTTCGTTTCCTCCCAGCTCATTCTGTCTTTACATAGGCAGCTGACATACAGCTACCCACTTTCATAGATGATTGATTTTCAGCTTTACAACATTACAAGTTAGCATATAGACAGTATTCAGTGAGTCCTAATAGTCTATTTTATGGTACCATAGCTTTACCTCTGCAAAGATTCTCTGCTTAGAACAGTGATGGGAATCAACCTTCAGATGTTGTTGGACTGTAACTCCCAACATCCCTAGCCAGTGGGTACCTCTTTTGGGTTCTGAGGGGCCAATGATAAATGAATATTGCAAACACAATCACAAAATTTAAGTCCTATGTTTGTGTGTGTGTGTGTGTGTGTGTGTGAGAGAGAGAGAGAGAGAGAGAGAGAGAGGTGTTGTTACTTAGCACCTATCTGTTGTTTATTCAAAGTTAGAAATGACTTGAAGGCACACAACAACGACAACAAAGTTTATTTTTCCAAATGAAACAAAATCAAGTATGTTCAAGGTGGAATGGCTCCAGCTATGATTTATAAGGGATGGATGTTGCTATGAAAGAAAGTCTTTGTTATAAAACCTTACAACAAATACCATCTCCCAAAACAACATCCATCTTGGATAAATCATGGCTGGAGACATTCCTGGCCATTTGCCAGGGAGGTCAGAGTGATGTATATGTATCACCCATCAGACCTCTACATTGACTTTGGGGGCAGAGAGATGGCAATTCTATTTGCTTAGGGCAACAAGTGGCAGAAAGGTCCAAACAGGGAACTTTGCAGCTAAATGGGATTTCAGACTCATGCTGCCCAATAGCAGCCTATGTACTATACAACATTGTTTTTCCCTCTGGTACTCTGAGTTTAGGCCAGGGATAGTCAATTTTTGGCCTTCCTGATCTGTTGGACTATCAGTTCCATCAGTCCCACTCACCATGACCGATGTTAAGGGACTGTGGGAGCTGTGGAATCAAACACCTTCAGGACATCCTAGGGCATCCTTTTTTGGCATTTCAAGGGACACAATTTGGAAGAGGCAACATGTCAGAAAACATAAATCACAGAATTTGGTCAAAATGATCTCCTGACATTCTCCATCTCATTTGCAAGTAATGGAATAGAGGTGGGTTTTGATGGTCAAAGGATGACAAATATTTTGTGCTGTGGTGAGAAAAAACCATCCAAATTTTCTTGATGGGAAAGTGATGGTGCTCACCTTCAACCTCTTCACCCCTTCTTTATTATGTTAGATTTCTGACTCTACAAGTGGCAACAATAGAGATGGCCAGTCCTACTATTAGACAGAATGTGATGGTCAGGAGGATGGGGGTTATGAAAGAATAGTCTGGTTATTTAAGTTTTTATTATTGGTTTTTTCCTCCTTACTGCTAGGAAAAGGAGACCAAGGCCCTTTCCACATGAGGAAATTGAGACAGGCCAATGTGTCTTGCCACGGAGGTTGTCTGCACCTTGGAGCAGACTAGGTGTGGACTATTTGCCTTCGTTCCGCACCTAAGTCCCATTAAATGCACCCCAAGTGGTCATCCAGTGCACTATTTGAAGAACAGAAGAAATGAGTTTCTTTTCCCTCCGGATCATGCCAATTCGTACCTGCGCAGTTGTGCAGATGCGCACATTCGCACCAATGCGAACTGGGGATCAGTGGAGGGTGGGTGTGGGTGTGGCCAGCTACAGTGATTGGTCCCGCCGAACAAACCACAGGAAGCCGTGTGGATGTATGAACTCCCATGCTCCGAATTGGTGTGCTGCAGAAGGACGTGAGGGAAAGTCCGCCCTGTTTCGAGCCCGGAAGAGCTGGTAAGAAACGGCACAAAGCAATTCACTAGCCTCATGCAGAAAGGGTCTAATATTATGTATCTTAAAGAGGTGCACAATTTGCTCTATTATTTCAGGTAGCAACATGACTAGGGAAAGAACTGAGGAGAGATTGCCATTTTTTTCTGGGCATGGTGGAGTGTGGGGAAATGGTGGCTGCCACACACGAAAACACACAGACACACACACACACAGAGAGGAAGATGTCTGCACAATATTTGAAATATATAAAATTGCCAGTGCGAGAACTGGAGAGTGCTTCTGCGCCTGAAATTTCTCAAAATTTCTTAGAAGCCACATTTTGTAGAGTTCTTTGGATTAAAAAAGCAAACAACAAACAAACAAACTCTCATCTGAGAAATGTTAGCATAGGATAGAATCTGCCTCCTGATAGATGTTTCAGTGCAAAACATCATTGTTCCCAAGAGTCACAGACTGTAGATTTGTTTCAACTCTTCATTAAAAGTTCAGTCAAACTGAATCAGTGGCTATTGGGTTTTCTCTATACCTTGTCCCTTATGTCTTTTGCTTCACCAGTCCTGCAAACGAACCCTAGAAAACCACAGTATGAACAGCATCTTTTCCTCCAAATTTTGTCACAGCCCTTCGGGTGAATTTTCTCCTGGATAAGACAACAGTTAAACTCCTGCTGAGGTACAGAAATGGAAGCTTTTATTAAAGCAAAGGAAACTTGGGTGTAGTGGTGATTGGTGATGTCCTGGACAGTGGAGTGTGGATTGACTTGTATTCTGGACTTTAAAGTTTCTGTTCAGGGTGTAGAAAGATGGATGAGAATGAGTACCAATTTCCAGAAGGAAAAAAAAAGAAAATAATTGGGCTGGCATTCAGTGTTGCAGTTATGGATTTATAGTGTAGTGTTATGGGTCTCTATTTGTATTTGGTAAGACTATGCAGTCTTACTATACAACTAGGCAAATGTCACATTGGCTGACCTTAAGGGTTAGCAGCCAGATGGGCTGAATGAGGTCCATTCAAGCTTCTGATAGGGGAGCAAGGAGGGAAATGTTTCCAATGCCTCCTGTCAATGATTGAGGCTGTGACAGTCATAAACGGGGTCCCCGTTGTAAATCCTCACCATAAGAAGAAGGGGAATGGAAGAGATGGAAACGGTATCCTCCTTGCACCCCAGTTAGAATATGATTGAAGACAAAAGTCAGGTTGTTTTGTCCAATCTGGCTGCTGGCTCTTGAGGTGGGCTGAAGGGTGGTCCAGCCAGGAGATGTTACTTAGTTATGCAGATGTAACTAGGTACAGTCAGCCCTCCACATTAACTAGGGTTGGGGCACAGGCCCCCTCACAAAAGTGGAAAAATCAGAAATATCAAAATGTGTGCGTATATCTGTCCGTGGAAAGGGGGCTGAGGCATGGTGGAGAGAATGGGCACCCAGGATCCAAACCAGGTCACGAAAAGGAGAAAGAAGAGTGTTGTTTGTTATGGTGGTCCTAGACTTCCTTTCTCTCTCCCATCTCCTTCTTTGGGGGTGTGGGGGGCACTGGGAGAGAGTTTGTGTTGCTGAGGAATTGGGCTGTGAGTCCTCCTCAGTTGGCCAGGCAGCAGCTGGTGGAGGAAGAGGAGGAGGACTAGAGGTGGGTTTTTAAAGAGGTGCCTGATCTGATCGGAGCCACTGAGAGGGAAGGTCCCCCAGAAAAAGAAACACCTGGGGGGGCGGGGCTGGAGAAACATGCAAATAAATCTGTGAAAGTCAAACCTGCAAACGTGGAGGGCTGACTGTAGCCAGTGTAAGAGCTTGATGTTCATCTGTTTCAAAGAAAAGGTAAGTGATTATTGTAAATTTGTTGAGCAGAGCGTGAAAGGGGGAAAGAAGGAGGGAGCAAGAATTTGGAACTGGAGGAAGGTAGCATGAGTTGTGTGTGTCTATTCAGCTGTGTTCTTGATTTTAGCCCAATTGGCTAAAAGGAAATGACTTTCTGTGCTGTCTAAGCAATAAGCAAAAAACAAGGGTATGTTCACAACAGAAAATTAAAACAGGAAGTGGAACGTAAGAAAGAGAGAAAGAGAAAAAAAATCTGTATTATGGATGATTCCTGTGACTGATTGTATCTGCTTAGTAACTATGCTAATAGCACACAAAAGAATGTATGTACTCCAAGAACAGATAGAAATTTCTGGTGGAATCTGTTAGGATAGTTAATCAGACAAATTGCCTTAGAATTACAGTACACAAACACAATTATGTGACAACCCACATTTTCATATGTACCTACTATTTTATATTATTGTGACTTGTCATTTTGTAATTCTTGTGTGTGTCTGTATAGTAACATTTTATTTTATTTTTCAATCTGTGTTAGGGCAACATCTTCATTAAGCTAACTCAAAAGGATTTCTTTCTCTCTTTTTAAATGCGTAAGCTTTTGGCAATAGCAGATCTTTTCATCGGGGTAGAGATGGTACAAAAGATGGGGAGACAGGAAAATGACCTCAGTTGATGTTAAGTCATGCATTGTGGCTGGTTAGAGTCTTAAGAAGCAATCTGGGGAAAGAGATTACAGCATCTCTTTAAGCAATGTATTTCTAGAGTTTCATATAATAGTTTAGATATAATCAGAAAAAACCCTCCTTTTGAAAATACTCATTTTTGAATAGAAACACAGCATGGGCAGAAGGTATGCCTCAATGAACTTCCTCTTTGTTATGTCCGCTTATTCTTTAATACAAGGAGAAAGACTGAGATATGAAACATGGTTCACAGCTTTGAATGATATGTGACATAGATTTGATTTTGTGATTCCAGATGGAGTTGACTAATACGACCAATGTCCAAGAATTCATTTTGCTGGGCTTTGGGGTGGAGCTGCGCTACAGATTCCTGCTTATCATCTTTTTCACCATTCTCTACATCCTCACTTTGATTGAGAACATTACCATTATCACATTGGTCCTCCTGGATGCTCACTTGTCCCAGCTTCCCATGTACATCCTGCTGAGCAACTTCTCCTGGATGGAGATATGCTATGTGACCAGTAGTGTGCCTCGGATGGTCTTTGACCTGGCTTCTCATCATGGAATTATCTCCTTCCATGAATGCTTCCTTCAGTTCTACTTCTTCTTCTCTCTTGGCACAACTGAATTCTTCTTCCTTTCAGCCATGGCTTTAGATCGGTACTTGGCCATCTGCCACCCACTGCGCTACCCACAAATCATGTCTCCAAATTCCTGTTACGCCTTGGTGGCTTTTTGTTGGTTCTTTGGATTCCTGGGGCACATTGTCCCCGTCACCTTGATCTCCAGGTTGACCTTCTGTGAAGCCAACGTCATTGACCATATTCTGTGTGACCCTGGACCACTCCTCTCCTTGGCTTGTCCTCCAGTTGGAAATGCTCCCTTGATCTGCCAAATTAGCATGTACCTCGTGTTCTGTTGTAATGTCTGCTTTGTTATATTGTCATATGGTATTGTAATTTTCACCCTGATGAAATCTTCTGACCAAGGGAGTCGTAAGAAAGCTTTCACCACCATATCGATGCACCTGTGGGTGGTGATGCTTTTCTATGGCTCAGTTGGAGGGGTGTATCTAATTCCTGGTGGAGAAAACCAGTCAGAGGTCACTAAGGTAGGGACAGCTTTCTATGTTGCCATTACCCCTTTTCTCAACCCTCTGATTTACTGTCTAAGGAATGACCAGGTGCAAGAGGCCCTGGACAGGCTGTTGAGGAGGAGGATGAGACGAGTGCTAAGAAATGCCACCGTATAAAAAGGTTATTTCTTTTTTTAAAATAATCTTTTTTTAAAATAATCTTTGTTAATTACAAATTAACACACCGTAACATACAATTGTGAAATACAATATACAATACTTGTGGGTAGAAAACAAAAACAAACACAAACACAAAACTACAAATATATAAAAATGAAAAGAGGTAAGTTAGAAAGATAAGAAAACACAGAAAGTAACGTAAAAAAAGAACAAATGAAAATAAACAAACCTACACAGTCCCTTATTCCCTTAACAATTAACACAAAAGTGACTTCCCGATTATCTTTAATTGCTGGTTCTATTTATCAGTTATTTCCTCCTTTTTAACCTACACATTCTCATGTATTCTCTTTACCAATTTAAATTTATCGGCTTTACATATCAAAACCGATAGTTATCACATCTCCCCCAATACTCCTTGCATAGTCTGTGAAGGGCTTCCAAGTTTTTATATTTCCAAGTTTGAAAATATAAGAAAGAAAATAATTGAAGAGCTGGCAAAGAACTCAGGCTGTACAGAAGATTTTTAGGAAAAGTAAAAAGGCTATTTCTTTGGGGGAAGAATTATGGAAAACCAAAAGAAAAGTAGCTCAGTTAGTACAGTGTCAGATTTTAATCCGAGAGTCCAGGGTTCAAATTCTTCATTAGGCACCACAGATCTCAGATCTTTGAGAGCCAGCATGGTATAATGGTTTGAGCATTGGACTATGACCCTCAAGACCAGGTTTGATTCCTCACTCAGCCATGAAACACCCCTGGGCAAGTTACATTCTTTCCCCCCTAGGCAAGTTATACTCTCTCAGCCTCAGAGGAAGGAAATGGTAAACCTCCTCTGACCAAATCTTGTCCAGAAAACCCAGTGATAGCTTTGTCTTAGAGGTGCTATAAGTCAGAAATGACTTGAATGTACACAATAACAACAGACCCAATTTTGGAAGTTTTACAGATAGTGTTCAGTACCTTTGTTACCCTGATTTCTGGGGTCTCGTGGGGGACACCTCAATGTGCTCCAAATAATGAGGAATGGGAATTAGCCAGAGCACAACCTATAGCAATGCAAGAGGCAGGGCAACCTAGCGAGATCTTAAACCCAATGTTTATGGGGTCAGGTCACGTCAAAAACCAAGCAAAAGTAAATTATAATTGTTTTCCTTATTAAAAGACAGTCAAGACGCATGTATGCACTCACTCACCCAGACCTAAGAAGATAAAGGTAGGAGATTCGATAGAGGATTTTGAGAGGGATTTCTCAGGGGAAATACTACAACTGATCCTGTAGCCTGGGTAGTCAAAAGAAAGTCAATTGGAGCGGAGATTCTCAGCACATGGAAGCTGATGGGAAGGTTTGGTGAATGGAGCAGTAGCAAGTTGGGATGGAAGCCAGGAGTGATCCGAAGAAGCTCTCAAAACCAGGGGTTCTTATAGGGGAAAATGTGCCTGTAGGCTAGTCCGTTCCAGGGGGAAACAATGGGTTTCGGATAGGAGACAAAGCCTCCGGAAGGTCAGTACTTTAAGATGAATGAATTTGACGGAGTTGTCAATAGTGTAGACAGTATGCAAATGGTGAGTGCTTGACAGTTGGCTATTCGTAAGCGCTAATCTCATCAAGCTGCCTGTTCGGGGCAGAGACTCCTTTGTATGCTGCATGCATACATAATGCATTTTCAAAATGTACTTGCCTGGAGGTCTCCTGAAGCTGCATTCCGGCAAATTACTGGCCTGCTTGGATTTATCAGCTATTGTTCAGCTATTTTGGCCGTGGCCGTGTGCGTGCTTGTCTGGGGGCCTTGCAAATAAGTGGAGAGAAGCAGTTTGGGATGGTCAATTTCTTGATATTGAATTATATTTAGTAGGCCTCGGGCTCGGACTATAAACTACAATAACACCTTGGATAACTCATAGAAAGCCTGCATTAAAATCCCCCTTGGATTCACCAGCCTACTGTGAATCACTTGTTCCACTGGTGTGGGGGTACCCAAACCCAAAGAAAGAAAATAGCCAAGCATTAACATTTTGATCAATCTTTTTAAAAGGGGAAAGCTATTAACAATGAATAATTATTAAAGAAACAAGTTTTGGGGAAAAATCTATTCAATTGCACCATGGAAAACACACAGCTGCATCTATTTTTACCAAGGCTTTGACCCGTCAGCCCCAAGGAGACCTATTTCTGCTTGTAATTTGGGAACAGCAAGTATGGACCCTACTCTTCCAAGAAAATAAAAGGTTAGCCAGGAGTAAAATGCATCTTTGAAATGGAGAGTTGAGTCAAAGCAACATCAAAACCTATTTCTGAAATGTGTTTTTTTAAGGGTCTGGTCTGGAAGCAGAAGAAGAATTTGAAGATTTTAAATGTTGGCTAGTTTTTGTTTCTCAAAAGAACAATGTGACCATTGATCTTTTGCTAGTCAGTCATGTAACCATGATATCATGCTAAACTTCTAGCTTGCATGAGAATGCTAACATGTTGATGGTGATGATGATGATGATGATGATGATGATGATGATTGGTGAAAAGATTTTTTTTTTAAAAAAAAATAAACATTTTCATGTTCCTGGCTCATTTGGAAAGCATATGTTCATTCAGTTATAACCATGGAGAGAGATAAAGTGCTCCAGACTGATGAAAAATCCTTAAACATTGCTAGACTTTGGAAATAATTATTTATAAATTAGTGTATATACCCAGCGTTGCCCAGGATTTTATTTTCTCATAGGTAATACTTGTTAGAAAGATTTGAGATCCTATGTCTCTAATTCCCCCAACTGTCTTCTCCAGTACCTGTAACTTTTCCCCATATCCCCAATCCAATCTGTATTCAGAGTTATTAACATGCAGAGGTTGGGTTCCTAAGGGAATATACTGCCTTCCTCCTTGCTGCTAGGCCTCATCTCCATAGCAACTGACCTATTCAAGACAGACACATTTGACTCACGCCCAAGAGCTCTCTGACTCAGAATTCTAATGGCCCCTCCCTAAACTGCAAACCTCAGGATTCCATAGAATCTTTTTAGCCAATCATATCAGGTCTTCGCCTGACACAGCCAATCATATGAGATCTTTGCCTGACATAGACAAACAAACTTTGACTTTTGTGTAATAGATAATTTGTTGTTGGTGCTATGGGCCTTCAAGTTATGGACTCCCTATTTTAGGGTTTTCTTGGCAAAATATCTTCAGAATAATTTGCCATGGCCTTCTTCTTAGGCTGAGAGAGTGTGACTTGCCCAAGCTCATCTGGTGGGTTTCCATGGCTGTATGGAGATCTGAATCCCAGTTGGTCACTGATAACTTTTAATTAACCTCCTTCGTCTTCCCCAATTACCAAAGTATAACTGTGTTACATTATAATTTGGACAACTTCACACTTTAGGGATTATAACTGTAACTTTTGCATCACTTTACTTTTAGATTCCTTTTTATAAGTAGGGGTAGGGGTATGATGTGATTCTGTTGGGGTTTACCGTGTGGCATGTGCTAATTCAGATTATTTCTTTTTTAAGGACATTGAGTATGTGTTTATGTGGATAGGGGAAAACAGTAGTTATTTCACCCTCACATGCAAGATATTTGGAGAATATTTAGAATAATGAGCCTCTTTTGCAGGGAAGAAAAGAAAATTCTCAGACATTTTCTCTGAACATTCATTTTCTCTAAATGCCCCCTGAGAAACCATTGTTAGATGGAGGACTCTGTATCCCTCAAGTAGTTATTTCAGTACAGAATGGCTTTGATCCCATGAGAAACATTCTCCAAGCTAATTTCCACCACTTGTTTAAAAACTGCAATCAGAAGAACTAATCAGACTCATTAGAGCCCTAGTGTGCCCATATACTTGATGAGATTTTCTATCACAGCATAATTGAGAATGCTCTTTCATCTTGCAGACAAGCATCCATCTCAAACACAGATGACAATGTCCTTCTCTTCAGATTCTGTGCAAGTACATCTGGAGAACCTTTTACTGGATGGATCAATCTTTTGACTTGTACTGAAGTATGGAAATTGAAAGAATTACCAAAGCAAAAGAAACTGGGATGGAAATGCAAGGGGGATATGTGTTTGTTTCCAAGGGACAAAACTAGAAGTAATCTTTAAGGAACATAGAATCATAGAATCATAGAGTTGGAAGAGACCACAAATGACCATCCAGTCCAACTACCTGCCATGCATTTAATAGACCATCTTAAAATTATGGAGCATTGAGAGTTTGGAGAACAACGAAGGGTGTGATAGATGATGGCTCTGAGGTCAAGGAGCAACTGAATGTGCCAGGAACCAAGCCAGTGATTGACCAAACCAACTTGCAAACTTTCTCATCAGTTGAAGGACAAGCGGAGGCACAGTTGCCCCAACCAGCTCCAGAAGGAGAGGGAACCAGCAGTGATTTGGAAGAACTGCAGTCACCTGAGCCACTTAACCTCCAGTCATGAAGGAGGCTGAAATGGGCAGCTCAGAGGTAAGCTGCATTGGCTAGATTAAGGAAGCAATGACAAGGAACACCAGTTCTCTGTGGCTATTTAGGTCTGTCAGTGTGACTTGCTCTTTGTTTGTAGCAAATTATTTGCAAGCCTCATGACCCTCATGTTCTGGATCCTGTGACCCTTCTGGATGGACTTCTGCTTTCTGGACTGTTGGACTGGACTTTCACCTGACTTAGCTCAGCGGTTTCCTTAATAGTTGTTGTATGGGACATTCCTCGCTGCTGCCTCCTCCTCCTCCTCACAGCAAGTATTCTCGCCTCCTCCCCTTTGCTGGCAGGGAGGCACAGGCAGGGAGTTGGACTCTGACAAAGGGGGTCAGGAGATGTGTCAATGTATCACAGCTATCTCCTTGACTTTAACTTAATAGAGGCATGTTAAGTAGCTACTTTTCTTCCTGTTTGCCTGGACGTGCTTTTTAAGGGGTAAATCAGCACAGCTTCAAAATGCTTCACCTGAAATCATGTATCTGAATTTTATGGCATACCTGGCAGCATTAGTCCTTCCATTTAGTGGGTGTAAAGTACCACTTGCAAGTGTTGGAGCATCTCAGGAAACCCTACCCATAATGGAAGCATTCTTCAGAGTAAAGCTTTTGAGGTCCACTTTTTCTCACTGTTGTTTCTATCCACTAGGCTTGTCTGATTTCTCTTTCCTTTTCTGTAGAAGAAAGTGATGATTGGGGTGGGGGTGATATGGGTGGTGGCACTTCTTTTCAACCACTGAGGTGGTAGCACCTTTTCTCCTGCTCTAGGCTTTGGGAGAACTCTTCGGAGCCAAATGTTGTGGAAGGTGTGTCCTGGGAGATCTCTAGGAGCTCCGTCATCTGAGACTGGTGCCTTATTCCATCTAACACAGGGTTGGGTGACTGGGTAGGACTGTTGTTGTTGCTGTCAAGTTGACTTTGACATATGGTGACCCTTTGAATGAGAGACCTCTGAGTTACCCTGTCATCAACAACTTTCAGACTTACGGCTGTGCCTTCCTTGATTGATTGTCCTTCTGTAATAAGGTCTCCCTCTTTCCTTACTACCTTCTACCTAGGATCCAGAGGCCAATTCCCTACCACACAACTTCCTGTGAGCCAAGCAAGATCAAATACCTTTGTTTTCTTCTGCAGTCCCTCTCAAAATGGCAACAGGAAGTGATGTAGTATGGGTGGTAGTATTTTCATGTGTTTCCACACATTCAGGGAGCTTTCTACATAGTTTCAAGGCAAATATGATGCCAAGTGATGCCTCTTTTGAAGGAAGGCTTTGGGGAATTGGTAAGAGTTTCAGGGCCCACAAAACTGTGGTCTGGGGGCTGCATGTGGCCTGTGGACCACATTATGTAGACCCCCATGATCTAATGGTAGGGCCAGCCCTGCTAGCTCTAAGATATGACTCAGATACATGATTTCAAGTGAGGAATTTTGAATGACCCTTGGTTTACTCTTTAAAAATTAGAATAATAAACTGGACCAGCATGATTAAACTTGGCATTTTTACTGGATTTAGAAGCTGGTGGAGGAGAGATATCTCAGGGATTTGGAACATATTGCTTGTGGCAATGGTCCTGGATATATTTCAAAGTTAGCTGATCTCAAAGCAGCCCTATGTTCTGCAAAATTTTTAGGGAATTTAAAATATCCTTCTGTCTCTTTTTATGGTATACCAATGCACTTCATAGAATCATAGAGTCAGAGAGTTAGAAGAGATCACAAGGGCCATTGAATCCAACCCCATTCTGCCATGCAGGAAAATAGCATCAAAGCATTCCCAACAGATGGCCATCCAGCCTCTGTTTAAAAACTGCCAAAGAAGGACACTCCACACTCTGAGGCAGCACATTCCACTGTCAAACTATTCTTACCGTCAATAAGTTCTTCTTAATGTATAGATAGAATCTATTTTCTGAAGTTTGAAACCATTACTCCATGTCCTAGTCTGGAGTAGAAGAAAATAGGCTTGATTCATCCTACATATGACATCCCTTCACAGCTATCATGTCCCCTCTTAACCTTCTCTTTTGCAAGCCAAACATACCCAGCTCCCTTAGCCACTCCTCATAGGGCATGGTTTCAAGGCCTTCTCTCATTTTGGTCACCATCCTCTGGACACATTACACCTTGTCAATATCCTTCCTGAACTGTGGTGCCCAAACTGGTCACAGTATTCCAGGTGGGGTCTGACTAAAGCAGATATCTTCAAGCTCTTGCAATTTCCCACCCGCAATATGTCAGTGACCAGTACCATATTTGTGCATATTTGCTTTTACTTTCATGGAACTTCAACAGAGGTTGGCAGTCAATGGCTTGGGGCTTAGGACTGTTCCATGGACCACCACTGTAAGTAACATTGGGCTATATAAAGCCTCATGGCTTGATCACAGAGTCACCAAACATGATGAACTGTCTACTTGGGCCAGCACAAAGCTTGCTTTAAGATTTTGGACCTGACGCAACAACTACTTCAGTAACTCTTGAAAAAACACTTTAGATTCTTGTACTTTTTTTTCTAGGATACATATTTATAAACCAATTTTTAACAAAGCTCATATTTAGATTGACTATGCAATCCTGAACATGCAAAGGTGAGAACGAATGGCAAATGTTGCCTTTCCCCCCACATAAAATTGTTGGTTTTGGTCCAGTGTGAAAGCCATTGTGAAACAAAATTTATGGACTAGAGGTGCTACCACTGAGACTATTGCTTTATTAAAATTTTAAGCGTAAGCAAACTCATCAACATCTACCTAGGAATCATTGGATAATTTTTTCAGTAGATTACAACATAAGCTTAATCTGTACGATAATGGAAGAATAATGATTTGAAAACTGGGGTTGGTAGAAGGAATGTCCTGTAGCACAGTCTAAAGAACATACTGGTTTAGCATTTGTTTTTCAATAAAAAAAGCCTCTAGAGTTATTACTGTATATAAATAGCTTTATATTTCCTTATGATTTCATTGATTTCTATTGATTCCATTATGATTTCCATTGATTCCATTATGTCATTCCAGATGGTGTCGGTCAATCGTACTACAATTCAAGAATTCATTTTGCAGGGATTTGGAGTTGAGCAGCAGAAAAGATTACCACTCTTCATTTTTTTCACCATCCTCTATGCCCTCACCTTGTCTGAGAACATCATTATCATAGCACTTGTGCTATTAGATGCTCATTTAGCCCAACTTCCCATGTACATCCTGCTGAGCAACTTCTCCTGGCTGGAGATGTGTTATGTGACCACCACAGTGCCACGGATACTGTATGATCTAGCCTCCTCTCATAGGATCATCTCTTTCCATGCTTGTTTTTTGCAGTTCTACATTGTATTCTCTCTTGGCAACACTGAATTCTTCTTCCTCTCGGCCATGGCTTTGGATCGGTTTCTGGCCATCTGCCACCCACTGCGTTATCCACAGATCATGTCCCCAAACTTCTGCTATGCCCTGGTGGCTAGCTGTTGGGGCCTTGGCTTCCTGGGGTACATTACCCCAGTGACTATGATCTCTAAGTTGTCCTTCTGTGGATCCAACATCATTGACCATTTTGTGTGTGATCCTGTAGCAATTCTGAACTTGGCTTGTCCTCCACTTGGGAATGTTCCCCTTCTTTGCCAAATAGTCGTAAACACTTTGTTTTCAGTCAATGTCTTATTTGTTGTACTTTCATACGGCAAGGTTATTTTCACACTGGTGGAATCTTCTGACCAAGGGAGTCGTAAGAAGGCCTTCTCCACCATATCCATGCATCTGTTGGTGGTGACACTTTTCTATGGCTCTGTTGGAGGGATGTACTTAGTTCCTGGTGGAGAAAGCCAGTCCAAGATCACTAAGGCCATAACGGTCTTCTATGCTACCATCACACCCTTTGTAAATCCTCTGATCTACTGTCTAAGGAATGATCAGGTGAAAGAGGCACTGGGCAGGTTGCTGAGGAAAATTATGAGATCAATGTTTGTGAGAGGCATGGTATAAACAATGAAACAACACCATTACCACCAAAATCCATCTGCCATTCTGCCTTTTTCAACCCCCTGATCTACTATTTGAGAAATAATCGAAGACTCACTGGGCAAATTGCTAAGGAGAATTATGAGATCAGTGCTTAAAAATGCCATAGTTTTAAAAAGCAATGCATGGGGGTATTAATAAACCCAGAACAGTACAACCATTCAATTCTAACTGCCACTTCTGTGGTCTCTGAGAAGAGCAGTGAGGCACAACTTCATTGTTCCTTGGTCCCAGGAGGTGGTGAGAGGCCCTCCCTCCATTACAATGGAACACTGCTCCCTTCGTTGGCTCCATTACACAGTAACGTAACAGTGGCCTTTTACTAGATACGAATATTGTAGAACTGTCCAGTTCTAATTCCTGCAGATGTAAGTCTACATACAAATATGTACCTCCCCAATAGGATTTCAGCCAACAACAACAACAACGTTCCCAGGTCTGTATCTCTGCTTCATTGGAAGAAAAAGAAAAAGCCAACTTTCTTGGACTGGACTCAAGTTTAGCTGTGTTTATCACCTCAGTGTATATCCAGTAAATGATACATGGGGTCAGAGGACCCCACTGAATGAGCTGTTCAAAATGGTAGCAGGGACAATTTCTCCAGTGTTCCCCTAATGCTCACAGAAGGCATATGTGTGCTATAGCCCTTCCCCCATGTGCCATAGCCCTGCCCCTGCATGCTGTAGCCCTGCCTCATTCGCTGTAGCCCAGTCCCCATGCACAGTAGCCCCCACACACTGTAGCCCCGCCTCCACCTGCTGTAGCCCCACCCCATGCCATAGCTCCGCCTCTATGCCATAGCCCCGCCCCTGTCCCTCCGTCCACCCCTCCACCTGCCCCCCCTCTGCATGCTCCAAGGCCCACCACTGCTTTTTAAATTGCATTCTATTCTTTTGCTGAGGAGTAATTGTTTTAATAGAATAGTTTAATTCTATTTTAATTTTCACTTGTTGTACGTTTTGAATTGTATTGTTCTTTTAAATTGTGAGCTACTTTGAGTCCCAATTTTATGGTGATGATGACAATTATAATAAGAATAAGATTAAGTCAGATCCAGGTTTATCTACAAGGAGAAAAAAATCTATATTTTATAGGCATACGGATATTCCCCCACATTAAAAGGATCAAGGCAGCAGAAGCTACTGCATTGAAAATCCTACCTGTCTGAACTCCATTAACTGGACATCAAGCTTAATTTCTAATATACTTGTTTATAGGCATGAAAGTGAGCTGGCATCTGAGAAATGCTCTATATAAACTTTCTCAGGCATTTCTCATAAGTACCCACAACTTTTCTGGCTGCATATCAACCCCTGCCCCAGGAATGTAGACTTGTTAGCAATTCCAGTTGAGCTGATATCATGAAAACTGACCGTTTATTTGTTTCTTGGCCATCCTTTAACCCATGTTCTAACTGGAGGAAACAGCCATTACTGGTCTTGTCTTAACCAAACATGCATTTTATCTACAAGGGTATACACAGCCTCTCTGGCAAGCTGAAGGAGGTATGTTCAGCTGCCAATTGAGATGCAAGCCGGATGATCTCAAAATTGCATGCCAATGACCTCCTTCACCTGATGTGGCTGTTAAAAATGGTTTGGGGGTTCAGAAATGCTTACACAAATAAATAGAATATAGGCCAAAATGTGGCATGTGAGCCAATACGTCATTGGAGAGTGAGAAGAAAAAGCAGGCACAGCTCCACCATGCCTACGCCCAGAAGCAGATGAAAGGATCTCCTCCCATCCCAACTGCCTCTGCCCTGGCCTCGGAGGGAAAGCAGAAGAGGCAGTATCTGCCGGACTTAATCCCCTTCCACACTGCCATTCCTTTTTCCTTTTGTGTCATGTCTTAATTAGATTGTAAACCTGAGGGCAGGGAACTGTTTTGTTGCTCTTTTACTTGTAAAGCGGCATGTGCAGTGATTGCGTTAAATAAATGAATGAATGAATGAATGATAATAATGATGATTATAATTCTTCCCTGTGGGAATGAGTATTTCAAACAACCACATGCTCATCCCACCCAGACTTGTCAAGGAGGGATTCCCCTTCAGTGTAGAAAAAAGTGGGCAAGATGTTTCCCTTTGGAACAATATTAGGCAGAAGAGAAGCAAGTTTTCTTTTAGACAATAATGTTTGATATATTTTAGGCAGCCAACATCAACAATAACAATTGTGGTTAGGAAAAGAAGAGCAAGAGCAGCAATGGCAAAATTGCCAGCAACAGCATTCAAACCAACTCTCTTGCAAGCTTCCCTGGCCTGAGGCCATCCATTCTGAACACTTGGAAGAAACAAAACTTTTGAAAATGGAAGCCAGGTTCCACCATGGAAGGAAGAAGGTACAACAGGAGAATCCAGTCTCCCCGGAAATGAGGTTGCTATAGCTCAAAGTGAACTTGTTCCCCATGAGACATCTTCCCAAGGTTCATTTCCATCACTGATTTAAAGCTGCAGTCAGAAGAACTAACTGAACTTCCATCTTTAGATCTTCCTACCTGCAAGCCCTCAACATGGTCCCTTATGTCTTTTGCCTCATCAGTCCTGCAGATGAACACCAAGGCAAGGTGCAGAGCAGAGCACCCTTCCTTCCAAATTCTTTTGTAGCCCTTTGTGTGAACCTTCATCTGGATTTATCAGCTATTTGACTGAGGTATGGAAACAGGAGGTTGTTTTTTTTCCAAGGCAATGGAAACTTGGGTGGAAAACATAAGGCAGAGGGGATTTCTGTCAATTTCCAGGAAAGAGAAATGGCTTTTTAAATCAAAAATTGATTTCCCTTTTTAATTTACTGAGAGAGAAGGGAGGTTGAAGAAAGAGAGGGTGAGAGTTTGGAGCTGGAACAAAAGTTGGTCATGAGATAGTTCTACGCTTCCCATCTATCTTCCTAATTCTAGCTTCATAAACCAAAAAGCTTGAATTAGTTCTCCCTGTCATCCGTAACTTACAAGCTCCCTCCCTTCAATGGCTTGTACATCTTATTGCATTTGACAGAAGCTATCCCTATTTAAATTCAATACGGATCACAAGAAGTCTTAGTTGTTATGGCTATTTTAATATTTGTTGCAACCAGACATGCTAATCTCCCATAGGCTTTTCCATCTTTAACCGAAGTGGTGCCTACTAAGCATATGAAAACCCTTTTTGGTCCATCCCTGTCTGGATGTGTACTTGTGCCCCCTCTCACATCCACAGACAGAACAATCTGTTCCTTTTTTTTTTTTTTTTTTGCTTTCTATGGAGTTTGGGTGACAAGTTTACCTATTTCAGTGCCTACAGCAGTCAAAGTAATCCAATAAAGTAGACAATTTGTGACTGCTCATAAGGGAAAAGGCATACTAAAACGTTTATGTCCATTCCTTTTCTTCTGGTGAAAAGAGTCAATTTAAATGCAATTTTACAAGGATCTAAATGATAAAATAATAAGTTGGTCAGAACCCTGATTCGATCTGAGCTGGCCTGACACTTTCTGCTGAAGCAGTTTGTCCTGGGTCCTGGAAACTATCCTATTGTAAAGCCATAAACAGACAGATATCTCTTGATTTACTCTTTAAAAATCTAAATACTCTTTAAAAATTTACTACTAAAAATCTACTACTAAAAATCTACTCTTTAAAAATTTAAATATCTCTTGATTTACTCTTTAAAAATCAGAACAATGAAGTGGACCAGCATGATTAGTTTTGGCATTTTGACTAGATTTAGAAACAGGTGGAGGGGAGATATCTCTTGGGGATTTAGAACATGCTGTTTGTGGCAATGGTCCTGGATATATTTCAGAGTTAGCTGATCTCAAAGCTGTCGAGGCATTCAGTGTGACTGTGGTGTGGCCTGTGGTGTGGGTTTGGTCCAGTGCGAAAATCATTGTGAAACAAATGTTGTGGACTGCAGGTGCTACCTCTGAGATTATTGGTTTTTTTAAAAAAATTATAAGCATATACAAACCTATCGACATCTACTGAGGACTCATTAGATAAATTTTTCAGTACATTATAACATAAGCTTAATCAGTACAATAAAGGAAAAATATTGGTCTGAAAGTTGGGGTTGGAAAGAGGAATGTTCTGCAGCACTGTCTAAAGAGCATAGTAGCTTAGCATTTGTTTTTCAACAACAGTAACAACAACAACAAAACAGTTCAATGGGGTCATCATTGTATATCAATTGCTTTACATTTTCTTATGATGTTCATTCTTGATTCCATTATGTGATTCCAGATGGAGGTGCCCAATGGTACTGCAATTCAGGAATTCATTTTGGAGGGATTTGGAGTTGAGCAGCAGAAGAGATTATTGCTCTTCATTTTTTTCACCATCCTCTATGCACTCACCTTGGCTGAGAACATCACTATCATAGCACTTGTGCTATTAGATGCCCATTTAGCCCAACTTCCCATGTACATCCTGCTAAGCAATTTCTCTTGGCTGGAAATGTGTTATGTGACCACCACAGTACCCCGGATGCTGTTTGATCTGGCTTCCTCCCATAGGATCATCTCATTCCATGTGTGTTTTCTTCAGTTCTACATTGTATTTTCTCTTGGCAGCACTGAATTCTTCTTCCTCTCAGCTATGGCATTGGATCGGTACCTGGCCATCTGCCACCCACTGCGTTACCCACAAATCATGTCCACACATTCCTGCTATGCCCTGGTGGCTAGCTGTTGGGGCCTTGGCTTCCTGGGGTACATTGCTCCAGTGACCATGATCTCCAAGTTGTCCTTCTGTGGATCTAACATCATTGACCATTTTGTATGTGATCCTGTACCAATTCTGAACTTGGCTTGTCCTCCACTTGGAAACGTTCCTCTTACCTGCCATATTGTCATGCATGCTATCTTTTTAAGCAATGTCGTATTTGTTGTATTTTCATATGGCAAAGTTATATTCACACTGGTGAAATCTTCTGACCAAGGGAGTCATAAGAAAGCCTTCTCCACCATATCCATGCACCTGTTGGTAGTGACACTGTTCCTTGGCTCCGTTGGAGCGATGTACTTAGTTCCTGGTGGAGAAAGCCAGTCAGAGGCCACTAAGGCCATAACAGTCTTCTATGCTACCATCACACCCTTTGTGAATCCCCTGATCTACTGTCTGAGGAATGATCAGGTGAAAGAGGCACTGGGCAGGTTGCTGAGGAGAATTATGAGATCTTTGTTTGTGAAACTCACGGTGTGAACAACAAAACAAGAACAAAATCCATGTGCTATCACACCCTTTGTCAATCCCCCCGATCTACTCTTTGAGGAAAGATCAAATGAAAGACGCACCCAACAGATTGCTAAGGAGAACTATGAGATCAGTGCTTAGAAAAGGCATAGTTTTAAAAACCAATGGACGGGGGAATTAATAAACCCCAAACAGTACAACTATTTGAATAGATAACACAGAGTCAGGCAAGAGTGGCACTATACCTTCCTTTATCAGGCTGAACAAATTCTCACCTAAGTAATGAATCAGAGAGAAGCTGAATGGTTGCTGAGCAGCCCTACAGCACTACAAGAAAGTTCCTCCACTGTCAGCAAGAATATCAGCCACATTTAAGATAGAATGTTATCTGATACATATGTTTGGACTATGTCTTACTTTACAAAAGAAGTGCAATGGGTGATACGGTTACTGTTTTTTGGGCAGGCAGTGTTCCTGACTGAAATGCAAGTGAATTGAAAGGAAAGGGCAGAGGACTGCTCACTTGGGCGGGAGGGGGGTATTCATGGTTTTTTGACGATCGTGAGGATTCTGTACCCCGAACCTTTATGAAAGTTGAGGGGCCACTGTAGTGTGAAAGCAATTCCAGTGAGTTGCTTTTGTTGGTTGTCTATCAACCAAAAGATACCCCAGAGAAATTCACATACGAAGGATGAAACACTTAAAATTATTTGTGAGATGCAGTTTCCATTAGAATTAAAATGATTTCCTCAGTATTAGAAAGCGGATCATCTGCCATTGTTAACTGTGATGATTTCAACTGTGTG
Source organism: Ctenosaura bakeri (assembly GCA_948474755.1). Taxonomy (NCBI): domain Eukaryota; kingdom Metazoa; phylum Chordata; class Lepidosauria; order Squamata; family Iguanidae; genus Ctenosaura; species Ctenosaura bakeri. The sequence goes on along the minus strand of CAOLHI010005026.1, from coordinate 66,304 downwards.
ATTCTTGCTTGTTCCATTAAAAGAAAAGCACACAATAAAAGTTATTTGGTTCAGACCCTGTTGTTTGGTTTTGAATGCACAAAGGCATTCAGTGTACATGGAACGGATGTATGGCCATCTGTATGTGTCTGATACTGGAAGAGCCCTTCTTAGCTTACCACAGAGAAGTGGTACAAATTCACTTGTCTTCTTTTTGAAAAGAAAAAGACAGATCATGCAAGATAGCATATTCCTCAACAGCAGTGTACAGCTATACTTCTTTAATATCAAGGACATTTTATTTATCCCTTTTTTAATTTGAAAAGCACACTCCTCTTGCCACGAGCAATAAAGCATTCAATAGAATAGAGTGGCACTATCACTTCCTTTGATCTTGACGCCATACTCCTATTGATGAAAAAATGGAATACAGATATATAGGATGGGGGACACGTAGCTGGATAGCAGTACGTGTGAAAGGGATCTAGGAGTCTTAATAGACCATAAGCTGAACATGAGTCAGCAGTGTGATGCGGCAGCCAAGAAAGCCAATGCAATTCTCGGCTGCATTAATAGGAGTATGGTGTCTAGATCGAGGGAGGTACTGGTACCACTCTACTCTGCTTTGGTTAGACCTCATCTTGAATACTGTGTCCAGTTCTGGGCATCCCAATTGAAGAAGGACATGGTCAAGCTGGAGCAAGTCCAGAGGAGGGCGACCAAAATGGTGAGGGGCCTGGAAGCCATAAAGCCCTATGAGGATAGACTTAGAGAGCTGGGGATGTTTAGTCTGCAGAAGAGAAGGTTAAGAGGGGACATGAGAGCCATGTTTAAACATTTGAAGGGATGCTGAGGAGGGAGTAGGCTTATTTTCCACTGCTCCAGAGACTGGGACAAGGAGCAATGGATTCAAGCTGCAGGAAAGGAGATTCTACCTGAACCTCAGGAAGAACTTCCTGACAGTCAGGGCTGTCTGGCAGTGAAATATGCTGCCTCGGAGGGTGTTGGAGTCTCCTTCTTTCGAGGTTTTTAAGCAGAGGCTGGATGGCCACCTGTCGGGAGTGCTTTGAGGGTGTTCCTGCATGGCAGGGGGTTGGACTGGATGCCCCCTGTGGCCTCTTCCAACTCTACATTTCTATGATTCTATGATTCTATGGCGCAACCAAGAATTGCGCTGGATTTCTTGACTGCTGTGTCACACTGCAGACTCGTGTTCAGCCTGTTATATTTCTGTCTCACCAATCTATGACTGCTTTGTAAAATTCAGTAAAAGTATTTCATCAAGACAAATTAGAATTTGCCACCTAAAATCTTAAAAGAATAGTTTTTTGGGAGGAAAAAATCCTAAAAATAATGCTAACTAATATTCCAATTGAAAAGGAAAAATAAAATAAAAACGACTCAGGTTTGTTTGTTTTCCTTTCCCTCTTCAGCCTTTTTTCCTTCTGTGTCATATCTTCCATGGTATATCCTCATACGCATAGATTGTCACGTTTGTAAGCGGCGTACAGTGTTCAGGAAATTTCACGCCATAGTGTGTGATAAATTTTAGGCGACCAATATGAATAGCAGCAGCTGTTGTTAAAAGGAAAAAAGACAACAGTAGCAATCCTAAATACAAGAAAAAGCAGTAGTTCTGTTTTAAATTTCGGTGGGCTTAGGGTATCCATTTTGTTCTTCATAATGGATAAAACTTGGAAGAGACAACGCTTTGGAAAACAAGAGTCATGTACCCCAGGGAGACATAAAAACAGAATCCTGTTTCTCAAGGGATGTTGCTTCAGTGCAAAATTGAATTATTCCAATGAGACATGTCCCCAAGACACATTGTTTCCATCACTGATTTAAAACTGCAGCAAAAGGAATTCTCTGAGCTGCTATCTGAAGATCCAGACTCTATCTATCTACAGTATGGTCCCCTATGTCCTTTGCTCTATTGGTGCTGCAGGTGAGCACCAATACCATGTGCACAGAGGGACATTTTCTCTGCAAGCTCTGTCACAGCCCTTTCGGAGAACCTTCTGCTGGACTGAACAACATTTCAACTCCTACTAAGGTAGAGAAATGGAAATGCTTAGGAAGACAACAGAAACATGTGTGTAGTCCTAGCTGGTGGTTTCCTGGACAGTGGGGTGGTCAATGGACCCCAGTGTTAATGCTGAACTCACAAGGAGCTTTCTGAGGTGCTGAACCTGTTCAGCAGCTTGGTTCAAGAATCCTGCTCTCTTACAATTCAGACTAAAACCTAGAGCAAATTCACCACCTTGCTAACATAGACAACATCAGCTGTGACTGCTTGTGTGAAAAACACAGAGGGAGGGATAGAAACTGTTGTTAATTTCCAGAAAAAAGGAGGGGTTCCCCCCACAACGGTACCCACATTAAACTTTGATAACCACATTAAATTTTGGCAAGGGGGAAAGGGGAAGAGAGCTTGAGACTCTGGAGTTGGGGAAATAAGTCTTGAAATATTCCCATATTTCTCATCTGCCTTCCTGATTTTAACACAAGCTAGTACAAAAAAAAACAAACCCTAGATATTAACACAAACACATCTGTAACATCTGATAGTTTAATGTTTGTTCAATTTTTGTACCATGCATTGTTTTAGCTCGTTTGCTTTAAGCTTGTCTTGTAGGTTGATTTGGCTCCCATCTTGGCAGAAGTGGGACAGGGGGCCATGAAGCATGGCTTTGCATTTGCTGACTCCAAAAGGCTTGCATCTCTGTTACTTAAGTATCCTGGTGCTAGGGAAATTCCTTCAAAGGAACAGGTTGATAATGTGAAGGTTACCTAGTCTATTTTATTCTCTACCAATGCCAAGAAACTGGGGAACAGGTTAGGTAGCAAAGAATAGTTGTTTATCTTCCAGGAAATCTAGTAATCCACTACTGCCTAAAAGACAACACTCTATAGAATTCGTGAGCTTCGTGGAATTTTCCCAGTACCTGTGCTTTGAAGTAGTGACCAAGCAACCTTGGGAAACTATATTAGAATGTAAGAGCTCATGGTTCAAGGCTCCCATTTTTTTCAGGTTACGGTCTATCAGGGTAGGAGACTGAAATGCATTTCTTTCTCTAAATAAAGGTGGATCCTTGATTCACCAGTCTGACCTGTTAATCTTTCCTGTTGCAGCTAGGAGAAGTAATTCTACTTCAGGGGGATATAAGTCAAATAAATACACACATAAATACAAGACTTTAAGGAGCTCGTTTGACCATGCATATCCAGTTAGCACCTTCCCTTCTGCAATATGTACATAATGTTGCATACACGCTCCACGGTGATTGTAGAATGTCATGAATTTTACTTCAGTGACATGCAGTGATATATTCAAGTCCTTTACTTCAAGTCAAGTCTCAAGTTCTTGAAGATACTTTCAAGTGAAGTCTCAAGTGTGGAGCCAACTGTATACCTAAACCTACATTACAGAATTTATGGACACAGCTGAATAAAGTCAGTTTTAACAATTTAAGTAGAGTCAACCCTCCACATCTGCGTTTTTGCCATCTGGAGCTTTGGAAGTAGGGACTAGGATCCTTCTTACTTCCCATTTTGGAAACTGGTGACTTTTTCAGGAGTGGGTAATAGGATCCTTCTTACTCCCCATTATTGAAGCTTCAAAAGCTTTAGAAGGAAGGATCCTTCCTCCTCAAGCCCATTGCCTAAGACATTTGCTGTTCCCCTCTGAGAAATACACCCTGCACTCTGGGGTAAGTCTTGTTTTCTGCTCTTAGGGAAAATTTTGGAGGGCTCCTCCAATATGCAGTAGGATCTTGCTCAGACCTTAAGCCTACCTCAAGCCCACTGCCTAATCCTGTTTGCTGTTCACCCATACTTTGGACTTGAGACAGATTGTCATATAAGCATTAGGCAAAAAGAGATGGAAGTGTTGTTCAAAGTCTTAAGGTTTCTGGGTAAATGTGTTATGTTTCTGAACCACAGGCAGCAAGTCAGTCACTAAAAATATCCAAGTCTCGAGTTGAGTCAGTGCATCATTTATTGCCAAGTCAAGTCACTGAAACAACTTAAGTTTGACTTGACTCCAAGCCAGTCGACTCAAGTCTACTTCATTGGTGACATGAGACAAATTTCTAATAAGAACAACAGGTGTCAAGGGGGTACAAGGAGCTGTTATTCCTGGCAGCCAGAAGCCAGTATTAGCTACGCAGTAAACTATACTCAAGTAGGTAACCTCTTTTACCCCAACCCCTCCAAGCCTGATGGAAACATCTTTCACCCATGCTCCAGTTGCTGACAGAATGGATCTTCCTTGTACCCATGCAGCAAATGCCTAGTAAAGTAGATTTGAGAGGGAGTTATGATTGTGAAAAGGAATGTCAAAACTAACTAACTAGAGATCATGAAGATGGAGCAGTTATTGATGAGTAAATGCAGGTAAGTGTTTTGTACTCACTATCACTGCTTACAATGATTGGAAAATGCTTGCCATGGCCATAACTCCCCTTCAAAATGATCTTGTCAGATTAGAGACCTGGGCCAAAACTGACAAAATGAGTTTTACAGGGAGAAATGTAGGGTACTACATTTAGGAAGAAAGAATGAAATGCACAGATAGAGGATGGGTGACACCTGGCTTGAAAATAGTATGTGTGAAAGAGATCTAGGAGTCTTAGTGGACCACAAGCTGAACATGAGTCAACAGTGTGATGTGGTAGCTAAAAAACCCAATGTGATTCCAGGTTGCATCAATAGAAGTATATTGTCGAGATCAATGGAAGTAATAATGTCACTGTATTCTGCTTTGGTCAGACCCTACCTAGAATTCAAGAAGGATATTGACAAGCTGGAGTGTGTCCAGAGGAAGACAACCAAAATGGTGAAGGGTCTGGAAGCTATGCCTTATGAGGAGCAGCTTAGGAGCTAGGTATGTTTAGCCAGATGAAAAGAAGGTTAAGAGGTGACATGATAGCCATGTTTAAATATGAATATAGAGCAAACTGGTTTTCTGCTGCTCCAGAGACTAGAACACGGAGCAATGGATTCGAACTCCAGGAAAAAAGATTTCACCTAAACATCAGGAAGAATTTCCTGATGGTAAGAGCCATTCAACAGTGGAATATGCTATATCAAAGTGTGATGGAGTCTCCTTCTTTGGAGATTTTTAAACAGAGCCTGGATGGCCTTTTGCTGGGGGTGCTTTCAGTGTGTGTTCCTTCATGGCAGGGGGTTGAACTTGATGGCCATTGTGGTCTCTTCCAACTCTAGGATTCTATAATATGATTCTATGATTCTTTCCTCAGGGAATAATTACTCAGAATAAGAATCATGGAACCAAAAGAAAGAAAGAAAGAATGGGTGACTCTGCTCTTTAAGTGTTCTCCCCCTTTAATTGTTCTCTCCAGCTTTTGTCTTTCAGTGGAAAGAGATAAGGAGATAAGGTTAAGTTAACTACTTGGCTTTTTCTGATGGTATGTTATAATGATCAAATCTTATGATTCCAGATGGAGAATGCTAATGACACCACACTTAAGGAATTCGTTTTGCTTGGATTTGGATTTGATTCCCTGAAGCAATTCATATTCCTCATCTTTTTTGCCATTCTCTATGTGCTCACTTTGTTGGAAAATGCCACCATTATCATAGTGGTACTGCTGGATACTCGCTTGTCCCAGCTTCCCATGTACATTCTGCTGGGCAACTTCTCCTGGATGGAGATATGCTATGTGACCACTGCTGTGCCCCGAATGCTGCTTGACTTGGCTTCTTCTCCTGGCATCATCTCCTTCCAGGCCTGCTTATTCCAGTTCTACCTTTTATTTTCTCTTGGCACTACAGAATTCTTCTTCCTCTCAGCCATGGCTTTGGATCGGTATCTGGCCATCTGCCACCCCCTGCATTACTCACAAATCATGTCTCCACATTCCTGCTACACTTTGGTGGCTGCTTGTTGGGTTCTTGGCTTTCTGGGATACATAGTCCCAGTGACTTTGATCTCCAAGTTGACCTTCTGTGGACCTAATGTCATTGACCATTTTTTGTGTGATCCTGGACCAATCCTGTCATTGGCTTGTCCTCCACTTGGAAATGTTCCCCTTCTCTGCCAAATAATCATAAACATTCTATTTTTAGCCAATGTCTTATTTGTTTTACTTTCATACAGCACTGTAATTTTGACTCTGATGAAATCTTCCAACCAAGGGAGCCGTAAGAAGGCCTTCTCCACCATATCTATGCACTTATTGGTGGTGACCCTTTTCTATGGTTCAGTTGGAGGAATGTACTTAATTCCTGGTGGAGAAAGCCAGTCAGAGATCACTAAAGCAATAACTCTCTTCTACACAGCCATCACACCTTTTGTCAACCCCTTGATGTACTCTCTGAGGAATGATCAGGTGAAAGAGGCATTGGGCAGATTGATAAGGAGAAAGATGAGAGTTATATTTGTGAAAGTCATAGTTTAAAAAGGCAGAGAGTAGTGGGGTACAATTAATAAAACAAGTCAGAGCACCCACTTGGATGAAATTTATTTATTTGGTCTTTGTTTAGTATGCTGTATGGGAACATCAACTTTGACTAAAATCTGAGCTGAGGAATGGGTCAGGAAAAAGCTTAATGGTTAAAGTTCAAGTCCCCTTTAAGACCAGAAAACAATCCACAAATTATTGCAACATTTGGGTCTCAATTCAATAGATACCTAAGGATGGGAAGGTATGCGAAGGAGTTTACACCATGCCTTAGTTTAGTGGAAACCACCGCATGGGGACATATGTCATCCTCACACTACTACATAGCTCTCATGTAAAATAACAACGTACGGCAATGCACACACACACACTTGAGAGCTGAGCAATGACCAAACTGCAATGCACAAGGGCTACAGAGGCAAAGGGGCAGTGGCACAAGGCCGGAGAACAAGCTATGGTCATGGCACAATTTTGTGAGTTACACAACAGCACTTCCACTGTTGCATCTTGAATGTGCCAATTACAGAATGTTATGCTCTCCTCCTTGCAAGAAAGTGAGAAACTGCACAATTTCACCAGACTTTCCTGCAGCAAGGAGAACATTGTTTTAATATTCTCATTCTCCCTGGCCTTGGAGCAGGAGAAGAAAAAGCAGGCATAGTTCCACCATGTCTAGGCCCAGAAGCAGATGTAAGGTCCTCCATCTCTCCAAACTGCCACTGCCCTGACCTCAGAAGGAGAGAAGAAGAGGCAGGGACAGTTCCACCATGTCCAGGCCCAGAAGCAGAGGAAAGGCCTGCCTGCCATCCCAAATACCACTGCCCTAGGGCCATTTCCACACTACAATCTTATAGCGTGATTATTCCACTTTCAACATCCTATGGAATCCTGGGGTTTGCAGTTTCGGGAGGGGCCAGGTGGTTCCATAGGATGGTTGAAAGTGGAATAATAGTGCTATAACAGTTTATTGCAGAAATGGCCTCAGAGAAAGAGAAGGAAAATGTATCTGCTGGACTTAATCCTCTCCCACACTGCCATTCCCTTTTCATTTTATGTCATGTCTTAACATTGTACGCCTGAGGGCAGGGAACTCTTTTGTTGTTCTTTCACATGTAAAGGGCCATGTGCAGTCATGGTGCTAAATAAATGATGATGATGATGATGATGATGATGATGATGATGATGATGACGACAATGATGATGATTCTCTGTGGGAATGAATAATGGAAACAACCACCTCCCTACACCACCCAGATTTCTCAAGGTGAGATTCCCCTTTAGGGTAGAAAGAATGGACAAAGTGTTCCCCTTTGGAGAAGCACTGGACAGAAAATAATGAAGTTCTCTTTTAGGCAATAATGTTTAATATCCTTTAGGCAGTCCACAATAACAACAACAATTGTGGTTAAGAAAAGAATAGCAACAGCCACAATGGCAAAATTGGCAGCAGTAGCATTCAAACTAGTTCTCCTGCAAGCTTCCTGAGGCTGAGACCATCCATTTTGTTTTCCACAGTGGGTCTTGCTTGCAAGAAACAAAACTTTTGAAAATGGAAGCCAGGTTCCACCATGAAAGGAAGAAGGTACAACAGGAGAATCCAGTCTCCCCAGAAACGAGGTTGCTATAGCTCAAAGTGAACTTGTTCCCCATGAGACACATTCCCAAGGTTCATTTCCGTCACTGATTTAAAGCTGCAGTCAGAAGAACCAACTGAGCTTCCATCTTTACATCTTCCTATCTGCAAGCCCTCAACATGGTCCCTTATGCCTTTTGCCTCATCAGTCCTGCAGATGAACACCAAGGCAAGGTGCAGAGCAGAGCACCCTCCCTTCCAAATTCTTTTGTAGCCCTTTTTGTGGACCTTCATCTGGATTTATCAGCTATTTGACTGAGGTATGGAAACAGTAGGGTTTTTTTTTTCAAGGCAATAGAAATTTGGGTGGAAAATACAAGGCAGAGGGGATTTCTGTCAATTTCCAGGAAAGAGAAATGACTTTTTAAATGAAAAATTCCCTTTTTAATTTACTGAGAGAGAAGGGAGGTTGAAGAAAGAAAGGGTGAGAGTTTGGAACTGGAATAAAAGGTCAAGTTCCATACTTCTTATCTATCTTCCTGATTTTAGCTTCATAAACCAAAAAGCTTGAATAGTTCTCTCTGTCATCCGAAACTTACAAGCTCCCACCCTTCAACGTCTTGTACATCTTATTGCATTTGACAGAGACTATCCCTATTGAAATTCAATTCGGATCACAGGAAGCCATAGTTGTTATGGCTATTTTAATGTTTGTTGCAACCAGACATGCTAATCTCCCATACGCTTTTCCATCTTTAACCGAGGTGATGTACATAAACTCTTTCTGGTCCATCCCATTCATCTTCTGTCTCGATGTGTTCTTGTGTCCTGTCTTACATCCACAGACAGAACAAAGTGTTCCTCTTTTTTCTTTTCTTTTTGCTCCTTATGGAGTTTATGCAGAGTTTGGAGGACAATTTTGCCTCATTTAGTGCCTACAGCAGTCAAGGTATTCTAATAAAGTAGACAATTTGTGATTACTCATAAGGGAAAAGGCATGCTAAGATGTTTATGTCCCTTCCATTTCTTCTGGTGAAGAGAGTCAGTTTAAATGCAGTTTTAACAAAGATCAAAATGACAATATGTTAAGTACAAGTTTATTATTACGGCAAAAAGCCAGCAATAATATGTTAATCAGAACCCTGATTTGATCTGAGTTGGCCTGACACTTTCTGCTGAAGCAGTTTGTTGTGGGAACTGAAAACTTTCCTATTGTAAAGCCATAAATGGACTCTAGTCTCTTTGGGTGGGCTGCCATTGTAACTGTCTGGCAATCAGCAGCAGAAAGCAGCAGTAATTCATCCCTTTAACTATTAATATAATCTATTCTGAAAATATTTAGCTTTCTTACACATTTTTAACAAGTCAGCAATGGTTGCCTGTGCAAACCACAAGCTGGACTGCATATACATAAGCCCACTTGTGCACACACACAAGAAATCAGCGTGGAAATCTTCCTCTATGTCCTTATGCACATATATATATATATATATATATATATATATATATATATGAATGTGCTAATGGAGAAATAAAATCAAATGGCCACAATTCTGTTGAGGATATAATGCTCACAGAACCAGGGATTTCGTAAGCATTTGTGCTTTTAAAGTCCATTGTGGAAGGAGAGATTCTGCACCTCCTTAGGCAATAATTCCCCCCTCTTCACAAGTCTGCTTTGCAGCACTGGTGCATGCCCAGGATCGGGTGGAAATTCTGTCTCCAGGAGAAAACGTGCAGCTTCCACAGTCCTGGATATTCTAACTACTTACTGAACATCCAGGAGGGTGACAGCTCTTTGCTCCCGGATCCTTTCCTCTCAGTTATACACCAAAGCTCATTTATACAATTTGAGGATGATTTTTTCCCCGTTATGGTTTCATCTTTCAAAGAAACACAGTAAAAAGAAATAGATTAAATCATGTTGGGTAGGGGTTCAGGCATTTCAGTACAGCTGGGACAATGCTATTCATGTCAGGATGCCTTAATTCAGCCAGAAATTAATTACCTCTAGTATCTTAAGGACCTTAGAATTCATCACTTATGAGGTGTAGTTTAGTGAGCTGGGTATGTTTAGTCTGCAGAAGAGAAGGTTAAGAGGGGACATGATAACCATGTTTAAATATTGGAAGGGATGCCATGTTGAGGAGGGAGTGGGCTTGCTTTCTGCTGCTACAGAGACAAGAGAAGGAGCAACAAATTCAAGCTGCAGGAAAGGAGATTCCACCTGAACCTCAAGAAGAACTTCTTGACAGCCAGAGCTGTCTGGCTACGGAATCTGCTGCCTTGGAGTGTGATGGAGTCTCCTTCTTTGGAGATTTTTAAGCAGAGCCTGGATGGCCATCTGTCGGGAATGCTTTGATGGGTGTTCCTGCATAGCAGGGGATTGGACTTGATGGTCCCTGTGGTCTCTTCCAACTTTATGATTCTATGATTCATCAATAAAATAGCTGCTTATTCACGGGAGAAACTGCTCACAATAAGAAATATAGGGGCTTTACACAGCACACTGTTCTAGTTCTATTATACCACTCTCAGCATCATGTGGAATTCCGGGGTTTCCTCCCTTGGAAATGTTCCCCTTGTCTGGTGAATTGTCATGCATGCTATCTTTTAAAGCAATGTCGTCTTTGTTGTACTTTCATATAGTAAGGTGATTTTCACACTGGAGAAATCTTCTGACAAATGGATCCGTAAGAAGGCCTTCTCCACCACATCCATGCAGCTGTTCTGGGAGATCCCTAGGAGCTCTGCCATCTGAAACTGGTGCCTTATTCCATCTAACACAGGGTTGGGCAACTGGGTAGCATTGTTGTTGTTGTCAAGTTGACTTTGATTTATGGAGACCCTTTCAATGAGAGAACTCTGAGTCACCCTGGCATCAGTGTCTTGCAGACTCAAGGCCTTGGCCCCCTTGGTTGAATCTATCCATCTATAATGAGGTCTTCCTTCCCTACTAAGGTCCAGAGGCCAATTCACTACCCTAGAACTTCCTGAGAGCTACCTCCAACTATGATCAAATACCTTGGTTTTCCTCTGCAGTCCATCTCAAAATGGCAACAGGAAGTAATGTTGCATCACTTCCTATTGCCATTTTGAGAAGGATTGCGGAGGAGAGCAAAGGTATTAGGAAGAATTCTGAGGTGCCTGTGAGGTGGGTGGCAGTATTTTCATGTCTTTCCATACATTCAGGAGGCCTTCTACATGGTTTGGAGGCAAATATCACCAAATGACACCCATTTGAAGGAAGGCTTTGGGAAACTGGTATTTGTTTAATGGGCCACAAAACTGGGGTCTGTGGGCTGCATGTGGCCTGTGGGCCACACTATGTCTACCATTGATCTAGTGGTAGGGCTGGCCCTGCTAGCTCTAATGACTCAGATATATGATTTCAGATGAAGAATTCTGGATGACCCTTGATTTACTCTTTAAAAATCAGAACAATGAAGTGGACCAGCATGATTAGTTTTGGCATTTTGACTGGTATTAAGAAACAGGTGGAGGAGAGATATCTCAGTGGGATTTGGGATATGCTGTTCATGGCAAGGGTCCTGGAGTTAGCTGTTCATGGCAAGGGTCCCAGAGTTAGCTGAGCACAAAGCAGCTCTATGTTCTCTAAATTTTTACTGCAATTAAAATGTCCTTCTGTCTCTCTGTTATGGTACACCAGTGTACTTCAAGCTAACTGATCTGGGAGACTAGCAATTTCCCACCCACAATATGTCATTGACCAGTACCATATTTGTGCCCATTGGCTACAGTTGTGTTTACTTTCATGGAAACTCATCTGGAATTGGCAGCCAAGGGGTTAGGGCTGTTCCATGGACCACCACTTTAAGAATCTTTGAGCTATGCAAAGCCTCACAGCTTGATCACAGTCACCAAACTTGATGAGCTATCTAACTGGGTGAAAACAAAGCTTGGGCTAAAATTTTGGATGTGACTCACCAACTACTTCACTAACTTTTGAAAAAACACTTTAGATTCTTGTAGTTCTAGGATACATATTTATAGACCAATTTTGACCAAAGCTCATATTTATATTGAGGAAGCAATCCTGAACACACAGGGGTGGGAATGAATGGCAACCTTTGTCTTTTTCCCCCAGAAAATTGTTTTTTTCCAGTATGAAAGCAAATGTGAAACAAATTTTATGGACTGCAGATGCTACCACTGAGATTATTGCTTTATCCAAATTATAAGCATAAGCAAACTTGTCAGCACCTATCTAGAAATCACTGGATAAATTTTTCAGTACATTATAACATAAGCTTAATCAGTACAATAATAGAAAAATAATGATCTGAAAGCTGAGGTTGGCGTAAGAAATGTCCTGCAGCACCATCTAAAGAGAGTAGTAACTTCACATTTGTTTTTCAATGAAAAAAAATAGGCCAGTAGGTTATTATTGTATATAAAATGCTTTATAATTCATTATATTTCAGTTTTGATTCCATGCTGTGATTCCAGATGGAGATGCCCAATGGTACCTCAATTCAGGAATTCATTTTGGAGGGATTTGGAGTTGAGCAGCAGAAGAGATTACTGCTCTTCATTTTTTTTACAGTCCTCTATGCGCTCACCTTGGCTGAGAACATCACTATCATAGCACTTGTGCTACTAGATGTCCATTTAGCTCAACTTCCTATGTACATCCTGCTAAGCAACTTCTCTTGGCTGGAAATGTGTTATGTGACCACCACAGTGCCCCGGATGCTGTTTGACCTAGCCTCCTCCCATAGGATCATCTCATTCCATGCTTGTTTTCTTCAGTTCTACGTAGCATTTTCCCTCGGCAGTACTGAATTCTTCTTCCTCTCAGCTATGGCATTGGATCGGTACCTGGCCATCTGCCACCCACTGCATTACCCACAAATCATGTCCACAAATTCCTGTTATGCCCTGGTGGTTTGCTGTTGGGGCCTCGGCTTCTTGGGGTACATTGCCCCAGTGACCATGATCTCCAAGTTGTCCTTCTGTGGATCTTATGTCATTGACCATTTTGTATGTGATCCTGTAGTAATTCTGAAGTTGGCTTGTCCTCCACTTGGGAATGTTCCCCTTCTCTGCCAAATAGTCGTAAACACTTTGTTTTCAGCCAATGTCTTATTTGTTGTACTTTCATACAGCAAGGTGGTTTTCACACTCATGAAATCTTCTAACCAAGGGAGTCGTAAGAAGGCCTTCTCCACCATATCCATGCATCTGTTGGTGGTGACACTTTTCTATGGCTCTGTTGGAGGGATGTACCTAGTTCCTGGTGGAGAAAGCCAGTCAGAAGTCACTAAGGCCATAACAGTCTTCTATGCTACCATCACACCCTTTGTGAATCCTCTGATCTACTGTCTGAGGAATGATCAGGTGAAAGAGGCACTGGGCAGGTTGCTAAACAGAATTATGAGATCAGTGCTTACAAAAGGCACAGTTTTAAAAACAACGGAAGGGGGAATTAAAAACCCAAGGATGTACAACTGTTTGAATAGATAACACTGTTTTATTCAGAATCAGGAAAGAGTGGCACTATTCCTAACTTCATCAGGCTGACCAAAATGTCATCTGAGCAATGACTCAGGGAGAAGCTGAATGGTTGCTGAGCAGCCATGCAGCACTACAAGAAAGTTCCTCCACTGTCAGCAAGAATATCAGCCACACTTAAGATAGAATGTTATCTGATAGATATATTTGGACTATGTGTTACTTTACAAAAGAAACAAAATGGCTGATATGGTTACTGTTTCTTGTATAGGCAGCATGCCTAGGCGAAACACAAGTGAATGTGGGGCGAGATACCTGCAAGAGACTGGGAGTGGGAGTGCTCACTTGGGTGGGGAAGGAGTTATTTACAGTTTCTGCACCCTGAACCCTTGTGAAAGTCGAGGGGCCACTATAGCATGAAAGTACTCCCAGTGATGATCCCATTGGTTGTCCAGCAACCAAAGGACACCCCACAGAATTTCACATAGAAAGCATGAAACGCTTAAAATTTTTCGTAGGATGAAGTTTCCATTGGATTGATAATTATTTTCTCAATATTATAAAATGGATCATCTGCCATTGTTAACTGTGTCATCCTTGTTTGTTCCATTAAAAGAAACACACACAATAAAAGTTATCATAGTCAGACCCTAAGTGTCATTTGGTTTTATATACACAATGGTATTCGGTGTATGTGGAATGGATGTGTGTCTATCTATGAATCCTATAATGTATGAGCCCTTCTTAGTTTACCACAGAGAAGTGGTACAAACTCACTTGTCTTCTTTTTGAAAAGAAAAAGAAGAATCTCATGCAAGAGTCCATGTTCCTCTACAACACTGTTCAGCTATACTTCTTTAATGTCAGGAACTTTTATTTATTTCCTTGGTAGTATGCAAAGTATGCTCCTCTTGCTCCCAGCAATAAAAACATTAATATCTTGTTGATTATTTCTTGATTAAAAGAAGTGAAGCCTTCTCCCACCACTGAATTTTCCCTCACAATCATATTTCAAGGTGGTGGGTATCTTGATATAGATAGGTGGCAGATTTATTTCTCTGCTGTTATAGGCTGGTTGTTATATCTTGGATATATTTTTGGAAAATTTAAGGCCTTGAAGCCTGTATATTGAAAGAGAAAATGGAAATCAACCTACTGTGGGACTGATGTTTTTACACAGTTAATAGCATATAATGAAGTGAGTTCTGGGCATGGAGACACTTAACTATAAATATAAGATAAAGTCAGGTAAATACGAGAGTGTTTAGCTGGGAGAAGACCCCCCCCCCAAAAAAAAGTACTTAATTAGTGTGTGCATGCCTACAAATTGCCTGTTGATTTATGGCACCCCATGAATTTCATAGAGTTCTCTTAGGCAAGGAATACTCAGAGGTATTTTACCATTGTACAATAGTCCTTTGTCAGGCTGAATCATACATGATGCAGTCAGCGAGCACAGAAGATGTGCATCTGATTGGCAGCACATGGAAAGGCCTGTAAAATTTCCATTCCACTTGGATATGGGTAACCTTGAAGAGTCCTTTGGTAACTTTGCTAACCCTTTTTCTTTGGCTGTCTCAATTGTATTGCTAAATGCTCATCTGTGGCACTAGAAATCTGGGAACTGAAAGATCATTTCATTTGTGGCAACAGAATTCTTATTGGGGGTGCAATGCCTTTATGTTGCCCCCTGTGTAACTATACCCCTGTATCATACCATGATGTGCTGGTACAAGGGAGACAGAGAGTTTCCTCTCTAGATACTAAGGCATAAAGATATGTACTCATCATGTAGTTAGAGAAATGCTTGTTATTAACATGTACAGCTGTTGCTGCTATCAAAAGATGTGGATGACTAAGTAGAGATGTGTGTAGAGTTGTATAATCTGTAAAGGTATTGCACAGTTGTACAGACATCTCTCTACATATATAGAGGGAGAGAAGAGAAGGCAGGCACAGCTCTATCATGCCTTGGTCCCAACAGCTGATGAGAGGCTCTTCCTTTGTTCCAACCACCATTGCTGTGCCCTCTGTCTCTCATAGCTGGCTTCAGCTGCTGGAAAGAGGTTCCCATTCCATTCTAACTGCCACTTCTGTGCTCTCTGAGGGAAAGAGGAGCCATGAGGCACCAGCTCCATTGTACCTTGGCACAGCAGGTGGTGAGAAGTTCTTCCTCTATTCCAATGGGACACTGGTCACTCTGATGGCCCCACTAAGCCGTAACGTAACCGGAGCCCTTTACTGGATATGAATGTTATGGAACTGTCCAGTTCTAATTCCTGCAGATGTAAGTCCACTTACAAATATGTGATGCCCCAACTGGATTTCAGTCAGCAACAGCAAGAACGACAACAACAACAGTGTTCCCAGGTGTGTATCATTGAAGGAAAAAATGGTCAACTCTTTGGGACTGGACTCAAGTTTAGCAGTGTTTATCACCTCATTGTACATCCAGCCTCCTGCAAATGATACACAAGGGGTCACTGAATGAGCTGTTGTGGGGCCTTGGCTCAAAATGGTAGCAGGGACAATTTCTCCTGTGTTCCTCTAATGCTCACAGAGTATGATAGATGATGATGCTGTGATTAAGGAGCAACTGGTTGTGCATGGGGCCGAGTCAGTGAGTGAGCAAGTCAACCTGCAAACATCCCCTGCACTGGAAGGTCAAACAGAGACTGAGTTGCCCCGGCCAGCTCATGACAGAGAGGGAACCAGCAGTGATGCAGAGGACTTGCAGCCACCTGTGCCCATCAGCCCTCAATCACGCAGAAGGCTGAAATGGGCTGCTCAGAGGGAGGCTGCTTGGACTAGGCTGAGGAAACAATAATGAGCAGCACCTGCTCACAGGGGCTATTTAAGTCTGCCAGTGTGGCTGCCCCTTGCTTACAGCAAATTATTAGCAAGCCCTCACAATCTTTGTGTCTCCTCCTCCCTGTAACCCTCCGGATGGATCTCTGCCTCCTGAACCTTTGGACTGGACTTTCATCTGGCTCGGCTTGTGTTTTCCTGGTGTTTGGTATGTTCGGACTCCCCAAGTGTTCCTGATCTCTCTCCTCCCTTGCTGGCTGTGGCCCGGAAGGGAGAAACTCCTGACGCAGAATGCATATGCTGAATGCACCCCGTAGCAATAGAAATGGCACTATATGCATTTCCAAATTATCTTAAAAACCTGTTCATCTGAAAATATTACCTATCATTTACATTTCAGATAAGCAGTAGTTGCTGTTTTTTAAAAAAAAGCTTGAAAAATAAATCTAGTAAAATTAACAAGCATGAGCATTCATATTTCTGTCTCACCAAATATATTACCGTTTGGAACATTCAAATAAAAGTATTTCATCAAGGCAAATTACAATTTGCCACCTAAAATAATAAAATAATAGTTTTTCTGGGGAAAAAATCCTAAAAATAATACTAACCAATATTCCAATTGAAAAAGCAAAATAAAATAAAAATGACTCAGGTTTGTTTGTTTTCCTTTTCCCTCTTCATCCTTTTTTCCTTCTGTGTCATGTCTTCCAGAGGCATAGATTGTCATGTCTGTAACCTGCTCAATAAATTTTAGACCATAGTGTGTGATAAATTTTAGACAACCAATGTGAATAGTGGCAGTGGTTGTTAACCCCCCCCCCAAAAAAAAGACAAAGACAATAGCACCAAACCTAGACATACCAGAAACAACACTAGCTCTCTTGTGTTTCTGCAGGCTTAGGCCATCCATTTTGTTCTTCATAATGGGTAACACTTGGAAGAAACAATGCTTTGGAAAACAAGAAGCACACATCTCAATGGAGGCAGGGAGATGTAACATTAGAATCCTGTCTCTCAAGGGATGCTGCTACAATGCAAAATGGAACTATTGCAATGAGACACATCCCCAAGACACATCATTTCCACTGCTGATTTAAAACTACAGCCAACTGAACTCTTTGAGCTTTTCTCTGTAGATCCAGATCATGACTCCTGCAGTCCACAAGACCACAATATGTCATTTGTTCTCTTGGTCCTACAGATGAGCACCAATAGAACATGAAGAGAGGGACACCTTTCTCTCCCAAGTTCTGTTACAGCCCTTCTGGTGAATCTTCTGCTGTATGGAACAATCTTTTGAATCCTGCCAAGGTAAGGAAATGGGAATTATTAGGAAAGCAAGAGAAACTTGAGTGCAGTGGTACCTTCTGGTGAATCAATCCCAATGTCTACACACTGAACTCACAAACAGCTACCCAAGGTGCTGAACATCTTTGACAGTTTGACTTAAGCACCTTGTGTAGGCCCCTTAAAATTCAGGCTAATCCTGGAGCCAACTGGCCACCGCACTGACATAGAAGCCTTCAGTTAAGACTTCTTGTGTGAAAAACACAAAGGGACAGACGGGTTGTTGCTAATTTCCAGGCAGAGTTCCCTGCTCTCCAGGAAAACTTGATAACAACATGAAATGTTGGAGAGGGGTCAGGGAAGAGAGTTTGAGACTCTGGAGTTAGAGGGAATGAGTCTTGAAATATTCCCATATTTCTCACCTACATTCCTGATTTTAACAGAAACTACATTTTAACACAAACATATATGTAATGTGTGTTACGGTTTTCTAAAAAATAAGTTTTAAGTTAACATTTTAGTTGGACAGATAGTTTAATGTTAGTTCAGCTTCTATCATACATTGTTGCAGCTCTTTTGTTTTAAACTTGCATTGTAAGCTGGTTTGGGTCCCATCTTGGCAGAAGAGGGGGTCATGAAGGGGAACACTAGCATGGCTTTGCATCCAAAAGGCTTGCATCTCTGTTTCTCAAATATCCTGGTGCTAGGAAAATTCCTTCAAAAGAGCAAGCTGACATTACAAAGGTTGCCTAGTATATTTCATTCTCTACAATGCCAAGAAACTGGGGAATAGGTTATGTAGCAAGGAATAGTTATTTATCATCCAGAAGACTGTAATGATCAACTCATGTCTAAAAGACAAAACTTCTATAGAATTCATTAGCTTTGTGAAATTTTCCAGGATCTGTTCTTTACAATAGTGACTTGGCAACCTTGGCAAACTGTATTAGAATGTAAGAGCTCATGGTTCAGGGCTCTGATTCTTTTTCAGGTTACGGTCTATCATGTGTGAGACAGAAATGCATCTCTTTCTCTAAATGAAGCTGGATCCTTGATTCACCGGCATAGCCTGTTAATCTTTTCTGGTGCAACTAGGAGAAGTAATTCTACTTCAGGGGGATATAAGTCAAATAAATACATGCACAAATAGAAGACTTTATTTATTTTTATTTATTTCTTTTTGAGCTTCCCATAAGCACCTCACTTGTCACTGTGGAAAAAGAACATTAGACACTTTGGATTCAATCCAGCACAGATGTGTTATTTTCCTAAATTTCATGTGGTAGATTGCAAATAGATTTTATTAATTATACATCAAAGCTTGCATAACTATGTACAAGGTGTTTTGTTTTTTTTACCAGCGTTGCATGATCCTTCAAAGAAGAAGCATAAAATGGGTTTGCATAAGTTGATTGAGTTTCTTTTATTGAATTTAGCAATGGTTGGGTATTGGGCAGATATTTCAACGTGACTGAGAAGGGTGATTCACAGCATGACTCCTCAGTATAGTCAAAGCATCTTTTTTTACTGGCTTTACACGAATAGTCCTGAATATTGCCAGAACTTACTTTCCCAAAAAGGTTTGTTGGAAGTGCATTTTATACAATTTAGATTTTATAAGATAAACTATTCTTTCCTCTGAGGAATAATCACTCAGAATAAGAATCATGGAACCAAAAGAAAGAAAAAAACGGGCCACTCTGCTCTTTAAGTGTTCTCCCTCTTTAATTGTTCTCTCTAGCTTTTGTCTTTCAGTGGAAAGAGATAAGCAGATAAGGTTATGTTAACTACTTGGTTCTTTCTGTTGGTATGTGATAGTGATTGAATCTTATGATTCCAGATGGAGAACACTAATGGCACCACACTTCAGGAATTCGTTTTGCTCAGTTTCACATTTGATCCCCTGAAACAGTTCGTATTCCTCATCTTTTTTGCCATTCTCTATGTGCTCACTTTGTTGGAAAATGTCACCATTATCATAGTGGTACTGCTGGATGCTCACTTGTCCCAGCTTCCCATGTACATCCTGCTGGGCAACTTCTCCTGGATGGAGATATGCTATGTGACTACCACTGTGCCCCGGATGCTGCTTGACTTGGCTTCTTCTCCTGGCATCATCTCCTTCCAGGCCTGCTTATTCCAGTTCTACCTCTTATTTTCCCTTGGTACTACAGAATTCTTCTTTCTCTCAGTCATGGCTTTGGATCGGTATCTGGCCATCTGCCACCCCCTGCATTACTCACAAATCATGTCTCCACATTCCTGCTACACTTTGGTGGCTGCTTGTTGGGTCCTTGGCTTTCTGGGATACATAGTCCCAGTGACTTTGATCTCCAAGTTGACCTTCTGTGGACCTAATGTCATTGACCATTTTTTGTGTGATCCTGGACCAATCCTGTCATTGGCTTGTCCTCCACTTGGAAATGTTCCCCTTCTCTGCCAAATAGTCATAAACATTTTATTTTTAGCCAATATCTTATTTGTTGTACTTTCATACAGCATTGTAATTTTCACTTTGATGAAATCTTCCAACCAAGGGAGCCGTAAGAAGGCCTTCTCCACCATATCTATGCACCTGTTGGTGGTGACCATTTTCTATGTCTCAGTTGGAGGGATGTACTTAATTCCTGGTGGAGAAAGCCAGTCAGAGGTCACTAAAGCAATAACTCTCTTCTACACAGCCATCACACCTTTTGTCAACCCCCTGATCTACTCTCTGAGGAATGATCAGGTGAAAGAGGCACTGGGCAGATTGATAAGGAGAAAGATGAGAGTTATATTTGTGAAAGTCATAGTTTAAAAAGGCAGAGAGTAATGAGGTGGAATTAATAAAACAAGTCAGAGCACCCACTTGGATGAAATTTATTTATTTGATCATTGTTTAGTGTGTTCTATGGGAATGTCAAGTTTGACTAAAATCTGAGCTGAGGAATGCATCAGGAAAGAGCTTAATGGTTAAAGTTCAAGTCCTTTTTAAGACCAGAAAACAATCCACAAATTATTGCAACATTTGGGTCTCAATTCAATAGATATCTAAGGATGGTAAGGTATGCTAAGGAATTTATACCATGCCTTAGCTTAGTGGAAACCACCGTATGGGGATATATGCCATCCTCACACTACTACATAGCTCCCATGTAAAATAACAACGGAGGGCAATGCACAGAGACAAACTTTGGAGCTGAGCAATGACCAAACTGTAATGCAAAAGGGCTACAGAGGCAAAGGGGCAGTGGCACAAGGCTGGAGAACAAGCTATGCTCATGGCACAATGTTGTGGGTTGCACAACAGCGCTTCCACTGTTGCGCCCTAAATGTACCAATTACAAAATGTTATGCTCTCCTCCTTGCAAGAAAGTCGGAAACTGCACAATTTCACCAGACTTTCCTGCAGCAAGGAGAACATTGTTTTAATATTCTCATTCTCCCTGGCCTTGGAGCGGGAGAAGAAAAAGCAGGCATGGCTCCACGATGTCTAGATCCAGAAGCAGATGTGAGGTCCTCCATCTCTCCAAACTGCCACTGCCTTGGTCTTGGAGGGAGAGAAGAAGAGGCACCACCATGCCAAGGCCCAGAGTCAGAGGAAAGACCCTCCTTGCATCGCAAATACCACTGCTCTGGACTCAGAGAGAGAGAAGGAAAATGTATCTGCTGGACTTCTTCCCTTCCCACACTGCCATCCCCTTTTCCTTTTGTGTCATGTCTTATATTGTAAGCCTGAGGGCAGGGAACTCTTTTGTTGTTCTTGTATATGTAAAGGGCCATAAATAAATAATAAATAGATGATGATGATGATGATGATGATGGTGATGATGATGATGATGATGATTCTTCCCTGTGGAAATGAATAATTTAAACAGCCAGATACCTACACCAGCCAGATTTCTCAACATGGGATTGCCCTTCAGTGTAGAAAGAATGAGCAAAGCGTTTCCCTTTTGAAAATATTAGATAGAAAAGAATGAACTTCTCTTTTAGGCAACAGTATTCCATATATTTTAGGCAACCAACATTAACAATAACAATACTGGTTAAAAAAAAATAGCAACAGTTGCAATGGCAAAATTGGCAGCAATAGTATTCAGACTAGGTCTCCTGCTAGTTTCCCTTGGGCTGAGGCCATCCATTTTGTTTTCCTCCATGGGTAAACCTTGGAAGAAACAAAACTTTTGAAAACAGAATCCTGTTACCACAGTGGAAGGAAGAAGGTATCACAGAAGAATCCAGTCTCCCAGGAGATAATGTTGCCATAGCTCAAAGTGAACTTGGTCCCCATGAGGCACATTCCCAAGGTTCATTTCCATCACTGATTTAAAACTTCAGTCAGAAGAACTAACTTAGCTTCAGTCTGTAGATCTTCCTACCTGCAAGCCCTCAACATGGTCCCTTATGTCTTTTGCCTGATCAGTCCTCCAGATGAACACCAAAACAAGGTGCAGAGCAGAGCACCCTTCCTTCCAAATTCTTTTGTAGCCCTTTGTGTGAACCTTCAGCAGGATTTATCAGCTATTTGACTCTTACTGAGGTATGGAAACAGGAGTTTTTTTTTTCTCCAAAGCAAAGGAAACTTGGGTGGAAAACAAAAGACAGAGGAGATTTCTGTCAATTTCTAAGAACGAGAAATGGCTTTTTAAATGAAAAATTGATTTCTCTTTTTAATTTACTGAGAGAGAAGGGAGGTTGGGGAGAGAGAGGGTGAGAGTTTGGAGCTGGAACAAAAGTTGGTCATGAGATAGTTCCATGCTTCCCATCTATCTTCTTGATTTTAGCTTCATAAACCAAAAAGCTTGAATTAGTTCTCCCTGTCATCCATAACTTACAAGCTCCCCACCTTCAATGGCAAACACATCTTATTGTGTTTGACAGAGGCGGTCCTATTGAAATTCAGTATGGATCACAAGAAGTCGTAGTTGTTATGGCTATTTTAATATTTGTTGCAACTAGACATGCTAATCTCCCATAGGCTTTTCCATCTTTAACCGAAGTGGTGGCTACTAAGCATATGTAAACCCTTTTTGGTCCATCCCTGTCTGGATGTGTACTTGTGTCCCCTCTCACATCCACAGACAGAACAATATGTTCCTTTTTTTTTTTTTTGCTCCCTATGGAATTTATGCAGACTTTGTGGGACAAGTTTACCAATTTTAGTGCCTACAGCAGTAAAGCCATTCTAATAAAGTAGACAATTCAGGATTCCTCATAAGGGAAAAGGCATATTAAAATGTTTATGTCCCCTCCATTTGTTCTGGTGAAGAGAATCTATTTAAATGCAGTTTTACAAACTTCTTTGGGTGATTTTGTAGTTGGAACTGTCCAGCAAACAGCAGCAGAAGGCAAGTAGTAATTCATCCCTTTAGCTGTTAATATAATCTATTCTGAGTATATTTGGTTTTCTTGCACATTTTCAACAACTCAGCAATGCTCGCCTGTGCAAACCACAGGCTGGACTGCATATAAATGAACCCACTTGCCCACAGAAACAAACACACAACGAATCTGCATGGAAATTTTGCCTTGTATCCTTATGCATGTAAGCAGGAATGTGTTTATGGAGAAGTAAAATGCAATGGCCACAATTCTGCTGAGGATATAATGCTCACAGAACCAGGGATTTCGTAAGCATTTATGCTTTTAAAATCCGCTGTGCAATGAGAGATTTTGCACCTCCTTAGGCAATAATTCTCTCCTCTGCACATGTCTGCTTTGCAGCACTGGTGCATACCCAGGATCGGGTGGAAATTCTGCCTCCAGGAGAAAAGGTGCAGTTTCCACAATCCTCGATATTCTAGTTATTTACTGAACATCCAGGAGGGTGACAGCTCTTTTCTCTCAGATCCTTTCCTCTCAGTTATACACTAAGGTTCATTTATACAATTTGAGGTTCTGTTTTGTTTTTTGCTTTATAATTTCATCTTTCAAAGAAACACAGTAAAAAGAAATAGATTAAATCATGTTTGGTAGGGGTTCAGGCATTTCAGTGAAGCTGGGACAATGCTATTTATGTCAGGATGCCTTAATTCAGCCAGAAATTAATTGCTTTCGATATCTTAAGTACTTTAGAATTCATCAGAAAAATAGCTGCTTGTTCACAGGAGAAACTGCTCACAATAAGAAACACATTGTGGGCCTTTCCACATTATACTGTTATTGTGTTATTATTCCACTTTCAACATCCTGGGAAATTCTGAGATTTGTAGTTTACTGAGGCCAAAGAGCTCTCTGGCTCAGAATTCTAAATGCCCCTCCTTAAACTACAAGCCCCAGGATTCCATAGGTTGTTGAAAGTGGAGTAATAGCACTAGAACAGTATAGTCTGAAAGGCCCATAGAATACAGTCATATTTCACTTACCCAAATATCTGACAAAGAAGCTTCTTCTTACAGTCTTCTTACACCTGTCCAGCCCCCACCTTTTCTTCCAAATCCTATGATTACCTGGAAGCTTTTTTAGCAGTATCAGTACTGGGAGAATGGTAAAAGAGGGCTGGAATAACACAGACTTCAGTATCCAGTTACAACATCTTGTCTATATTAAATCATGCAGTAAAGTTTGAGCCTGGAAGGAATGGGATTCTATTGTAGCCAACACTACTATAGTTGTATATAGCAGGATGTTAAAACTGGCACACTACAAAAGGAGAGATCTATAAGTGTGGCTACCATATAGGAAACCATAAGAAAAATTGAGATTGTTGAAATGTAAAAAAAAAGCTTTGGATACAGTTTGGAAGAAACTTTCAGATGGTCTCTAGGAGGTTCAAAATGTTTTTGTTTACTTATGCAAGGCTTGCCTGACCTGGTGTGTATTGTTAGCTTTGAATAAGCACTTTGATGAAATGTGTTGAATTGCTCTTCTTCTTTTGTGGTTATAGGAAGCTATTCATGTTCTTTCCATGTTATTTCTGTCTTCCTAAAGAACTACTGCTCAGAAGTAATGCTGAAGAGTAAAGAAGTAATGCTCAGGAACCCACTGACTTCATTCAGTGGGACATATCTCTAGAAGGAAAACATGGTCCGTTGCAGTCTCTCTGCATAGCCTTTATCTTTCAGTGGAAATAGATCAATAGGATACAGACCTGTTAAGAATATAACTCTTTACACTTTGTGAGAATGACTGGACCATTTGATCCTAGGTGGGGATGGACAATAGGAGCACCGCTGAAGTGTTTGTTTTACTGGGATTTGGAGTCAAACCAGAGAATCGATTGCTGCTTCTCATCTTCTTTGCCATTCTCTACATGCTCACTTTGGTGGAGAACATCACTGTGATCGTACTGGTGTTTCAAGATGCCCACTTGTCCCAGTTTCCCATGTACACCCTGCTGAGCAACTTTTCCTGGCTGGAGATATGCTACGTGACTACAACTGTACCCCGGATGCTCTTTGACCTGGCTACCTCTCATGGTATCATCTCCTTCCAGGCTTGCTTATTCCAGTTCTATAGTTTATTCTCTCTTGGCAGTACTGAATTCTTCTTCCTCTCAGCTATGGCTTTGGATCGGTACCTGGCCATCTGCCATCCACTGCATTACCCACAAATCATGTCCCCCAAATCCTGCTATGCCTTGGTATCCACTTGTTGGATCCTTGGCTTCTTGGGGTACATTGTCCCAGTGACTTTGATCTCCAAGTTGTCCTTCTGTGGATCCAACATCATTGACCATTTTTTGTGTGATCCTGGGCCGGTCCTCTCCTTGGCTTGTCCTCCTCTTGGAAATGTTCGGCTTGTCTGCCAAATTGTCATGCATGCTATCTTTTTAAGCAATGTCATCTTTGTTGTATTTTCATATGGCAAGATAATTTTCACAGTGGTGAACTCTTCTGACCAAGGGAGTCATAAGAAGGCCTTTCCCACCATATCCATGCAGCTGTTGGTGGTGACCCTTTTCTATGGCTCTGTTGGAGGGATGTACTTAGTTCCAGATGGAGAAAGCCAGTCAAAAATCACTAAGGTAATAACAGTTTTCTATGCTACCATCACACCCTTTGTGAATCCCCTGATCTACTGCCTGAGGAATGACCAGGTGAAAGAGGCACTGGGCAGGTTTCTGAGGAGAACTATGAGATCAATGTTTGTGAAAGGCATAGCAGTGTAAATGAAAGAAAAACCTATGGTCTCCGTATGTGCAAGAATTAAATAAACCCAGTTCAAAACTCCCACCTGTACAGATGTCATTATTGTACTTTACTCTGGGTCTGGTGTCAGGGTGTGTGTGTGTGTTAATCTTTCTTTTGTTTTGTATGGACCACATATGCTGATCGAAATCTAAACTGAAGAGCTCAATTTTTGTTCACTAATCAAGTGCTATGACAAGAAAACTCAATTCTCTGATTATTTAACAAATTCGGATAGATCAATTACCCTAAATGCAACAAATGAATTATGGTTGGCATTCCACATTTGCTAGGGTTAGGGACTCAAGACCCACACAAAAGTGGAAAACCCACAAATATTAAAATGTGTGCATGTGACTGTGGAAAAGAGGCTGAGGCATGGTGGGGAGGCTGGGCATCCAGGGTCCCAATCAAGGCCATTTCCGCACAAGGCTGTTATAGCGCTATGATTCCACTTTCAACATCCTATGGAATCCTGGGGTTTGCAGTTTTGGGAGGGGCTGGATGACCCCTCCCGAAACTGCAAACCCCAGGATTCCATAGGATGTTGAAGGTGGAATCACAGTGCTATAATAGCCTTGTGTGGAAATGGCTCAAGTCAGGGAAAGAGGTGGGTTGGCATGGTCACCCTATACTTCCTCTCTCTCTCTCTCACCCATTTCTTTCCTTGGGTGGGGGGCGTCAGGAGAGGGTTCATGGTGCTGAGAAGTCTTCAAGCTGTCTTTAGCTGGCCGGTCAGTGGCTGGTGGAGGAGGAGAAGGACCAGAGGTGGGTTTTTAAAGAGCTGTGTGGCCTGATTGGAGTCACCGAGAGGGAAGATTTCCCCCAAAAAGAAGCAGCTGAGGTGGAAGGACAGAGTTTGGAGAAACTCACACATAATCAAATCTCTGAAAGTTAAACCTAAAAATGAGGAAGGCTGACTGGACTTGGATTTCATAACAAAGGAAAGCACAAGACTGTGCAAAAGGGCTCAATTCTCTGCTTGGCCATGGAAACCCACTGTGTGGAAAGGGGAAAAGATCTTCCAATCAGCCTCCGGTGCCAGTAAATAAACTCCTCAGTCCTATGAATGCTTCTCACCATTTTCTAATGGCAGGAATACTGGAGAAAAGGAAAGGAAATCTGGTAAGGGGAGGAAAGCAAAATTAGAATGAATCAGGACGTGAAGAGATTGATAGGGAGGAGATCAGAATTGGGAAACAGGAGGAGGAGGAAAGAAAATCATCCGAGTCCAAAAGGGCCTTGAAAACCAAATATTATAGGAAACTTGATACGCACAAGGAGAGCTAACGTAGTGGTGTAAC
The DNA here is from genome assembly GCA_948474755.1 of Ctenosaura bakeri. Lineage (NCBI taxonomy): Eukaryota > Metazoa > Chordata > Lepidosauria > Squamata > Iguanidae > Ctenosaura > Ctenosaura bakeri. The sequence goes on along the minus strand of CAOLHI010005026.1, from coordinate 39,333 downwards.
CATGTTGAGTATTGGATTATGACACCTTGGTTCGATTCCCCGCTCTGCCATGGAAATCCACCAGGTGACTTTGTGTGTTTCACACAAACTCAGTCCCAGAAAACTCTATGATACGTTTGCCCTAGGGTTGCCATAAGTTGGAAATGACTTAAAGGCACATAACAACAACAACAGCAACAACATATTGCAGTAGGAAACTGGAGGAGGCAAGCAGAGCCATTTAGCCCCTCCAGATATCTTGGAGGGCTGCACCTCCTCATAATATTTAATCACAAATATAATTTTTGCCCCCCGACAGTGTGGGGACATTTTCACCATGTCTTTAGGGCTCCTGGATCATTTTAAACCCAAGAGAGTCTTTTTTAAAAAACAACAGAAAGTAACTGGAGTTGCCTCTTCTTTATTTCCCTATTTTTCTTAAGGAAGGCATCCCCAGGGCCTAAAATGGTCCAAGAAAGTGTGGCAAATTGTTCCCATGACTCCTAGAAAGGATTTGAGAAGCAAAAAGTTTGATTTCAATTTTTTTGACTTTCACCACAAAGGACTTGGTGGGTCACACGCGGCACATAGCCCACGCTTTGTCCATTACCTCCCCCATATCTTTATAAATAAAGAAAACATTGCAGAAACAAGATGCTTCTTCTGTCCTGTTCCTTGCAGATGAAACCAAACCTGGACATGTTGGGTCTGGAATTATAAAGGTGTGGGGAAAGAGAGAATGCACCCCAGTATGAATATATGCAGCTAATAAAGAACAAGCAGAGAACAGAAGCCTAAATTCAATTGTCAGCTTGAAGTGAAGTTAACCCATGGAATCGGCGCACACCCTCCAACATGAAATCTGGGACATGTGTGACTGAGAGACATCAGAGTACGGTCAAGAGTGTGGCCAGGCAACAAGAGGGCAAAAGATATTATTGTGGTCTTCCACACATGAGTTTTTCAACACACAAAACTGCTATTTTAAGCAAAGAAATCCTGCTATTTATGTACAGTCAGCCCTCCATATCCGTGGATTTTGTATTCGTGGATTCAAACAACCAAGGCTTGAAATCCCATTGTATATAATGGGATTTGAGCATCCACAAATTTTGGTATCCATGCGGGGGTGGGGGTGCCCTGGAACCAAACCCTAGTGGATACTGAAGACCCACTGTACTGAACTTAGGAAAGTCTGAAAAATAATAAATATACTGCAAGGAAACTTATAGAAAAGGACAAGACTCCATGCTCTCTTCCCCTCTCCCTCTTGCTGCGTAAATTGAGTGGAAGTTACCTTTGTACTTTGAAGTCAGTTTGAAATAATTTAAGTAAGCTGACGACGAAGGGGGAAAGTGGGAGGAAGAGAAAGAAACCAGGATATTTTTAAAAAGCTGAGAAAGTAGGATGGAAGAAGATTAACTGGAGGTGTTTCTGCCAAACTGTGACAGTTGGACAATGGGAGCTCTGTAAGTCAACACCTACATAATGTTAATTACAACTAACAATTGGATTTAGGTCCCTAAACAGAAGCCATAAAGCATAATGGCTGGCAGTGAGATATGATGCAATTGTTCATGCATTGATTGGAGAATGGTGTAGTCCTTCGAGAGAGATTCCCAAGTTAATAGCTTCTGGTTATAAGGATTAAAAATGCAGCCACATCTCATCAGTGGCATGGAAATTTGGGACTGTGTGTACGTATGCTCTCAGCCACACACACTTTACCTCTTTTTAAAAAATCCCCAGTGCACATTCTATTGCTTTTTCTTCTTTGCTCTATTCTACCCATAGATGTGCACCAGTCTTGAGCATAGGGAATGGCACCTTCCATCCCAAATTCTGACGTGGCATTTTGGATGAGCCTTCTCACGCATGAAGAACATCTCTTTAATTCTACTGAGCTACAGAAACTGAACCTTTGTGCCAAGAAAGTGGGAACCTGAATGAATGTCACTTTAACAACAATGGTATGTGATTTTGTGTGTGTGTGTGTGTGTGTGTGTGTGTGTGTGTGATCCTTCAGATCTAAATGCAACGAATTATTGCAAAATAGTAGAAAACAAATAAGTAGATGAGAGACAGAGAAACAGAAAAATATAGGAGACTGATAAGAAGGGATTTGTGATTCTCAACTTCTGATTTTAAAACCAGTAATACTTCTTCCATAGTAAACAATTCCATCCTGAACAGTTCCTCACAAAATTAAGATGTCATTTAATGTTTTTATTAACAGAGGCGGAGAATTCCCAGTTAGAAGTATTTCTTCATCCACATCTTTGGGTAGAATAGACTAGAGATTTGTCTTGTTTACTGTCTCAATCAATGCAATTTATAACAGAACATCAGAGCCTAGCCTAGCCTGTTTGTTTGTTTTTCAGAATTATCTTGTTGAAAGGAAACCTTTCAACTGATTTTTTGTTTGTTTGTTTAAAAAGCTCTCATCACTTTGCCCCAACACAACAATCTAGGTATGCTGAAAAATAGCTGCTTTTAAGGAATAATAACTGATAATGACAGTGTCCCACTGCACTTTCTAAATGGCATGCCCTGCTTGAAACTGTTTCTGAGGAGAAACAGATGGGCAAATGCATTTATAATATGTTAAGTCCTTCATAACTCTGTATAGTACCTCACAGTGACTCTCTTTGAGATTTCAGATGGAGCTGACCAATGGAACCATGGTTCAGGCTTTCATATTGCTGGGATTTGCAGCTGAACAACAGGAGCAATTACCACTTCTCATCTTCTTTGCCACTCTTTATGTCTTCACTCTAGCAGAGAACATCACTGTGATCAGCCTGGTGTTCCTTGATGCTCAGTTGTCCCGGCTTCCCATGTACATCCTGCTGAGCAATTTCTCCTGGCTGGAGATATGCTATGTGACCACCACGGTACCCCGGATGCTCTTTGACCTGGTTTCCCATCATGGGACCATTTCCTTCCATGCCTGTTTCCTTCAATTCTACCTCTTCTTTTCCTTTGGCATCACTGAATGCTTTTTCCTCTCAGCCATGGCTTTGGATCGGTACCTGGCCATCTGCCACCCACTCCACTACTTGCAAATTATGTCCCAAAATTCCTGTTGTGTTCTGGTATCTGCTTGTTGGGTTGTTGGCTTCCTGTGGTACCTTATCCCAGTGATTTTGATCTCCAAGTTGTCTTTCTGTGGACCTAATGTGATTGACCATTTTGTGTGTGATCCCGGCCCAATCCTGGCCCTGGCGTGCCCTCCCCTTGGTATTGTCCCCTTTGTCAGCTGGATGTTCATGAATGTGCTGTTTGCATGTAATATTTCAATTGTGCTGTTGTCCTATAGCATTGTAATCCACACCCTGATGAAATCTGCTAACCAAGGCAGCCGCAAGAAGGCCTTCTCCACTATCTCTTTCCATATAATGGTGGTGACACTTTTCTATGGCACAGCTGGAGCAATGTACTCAATTCCAGGTGGAGAAAGCCACTCGCAAGTCACTAAGGCTGTCACAGTCTTCTACACAGCCATTACACCCTCTCTCAATCCTCTGATCTACTGTCTGAGGAACGACCAGGTGAGGGAGGCATTAGGCAGGTTGCTGAAAAGAAAGGAGAGGCGGCTGCAGAGAATGGTGATTGTTCAATAAGGGAATGGAGCTGAAAATGATAATACCCAGCTCATATGAGAAGATCAAATGTATTTCCCCTCTTAAAAAAGTTGGTTCCTTGATTGAGCAGTATGGCCAGCTAATCTTTTCTGGTGGGACTGGGAAGAAGAAATTCCACTTCAAAAACACAGAATGTGTTGCATATTATGGTGCGGTTCCTAAACCAGGAGCAGACATACAATCAAAGAGACAAATGAAATCTATTCCTAGCTGGAACAGAGTAGGGACCCCTTTCTTCCTTTAATGTTTTGCATTCAAATCTTGATGTCCTTTAACTGAGGAAAAGGTCAAGGAGGAACTCAACGGTTGTCTGAAAACTGCATGTATGGCTTTCTTTCTTCTTGTATACAAGAGATGATGCTGCTAAAACAGAATTTTATTTGGGGAAGACTCTGTTGGTTGGTGTATATGATGTGCCATCAAAGAAACAATCTGGATCATCCAATGATTGTTGGGTTTTCCAAAAGGGGCACCTCAGTTTGTGCCCCCTCTTGAGTAAAATAAATGCAATTTTACAAAAAAACCAGGTGATATGAAGCCCGAATATCATTTATTCTCACTTGTAAGATCTCATTTATTCATTTCTTAATACAGTTTACATGTGACACTTTATGCAGTTTTGTGTGTATGGCTAAATGATGACCAAGCAATCTACACACCAGCTTAAGCAAAAGTCTCCAACAGGGGAAAAAGACAAATCTCTTTAGATTTTCTTGATTAAAAGCATTAAACCTTCCTCATTCTACTTCTGCTGTAAGGCCAGGTGCATGTAAGTGAGACTCTCTCCAAACCAAGATGGACAGAACCTGCAATTACACTTCTGTTGCAAGGTGTGACTGAGCACCATTATTAAAAGAAGGGCAATGTTTCTGTTACCACACCATACACTCCCATTCTGAGGGATATGTTATTTTCATAATTGGACATATTTACGGCTGTAATGCATATTTGAAAGCATACTGGCTCTAAACATAGCCAGGCCAGGATGACCTCAGGCATGATCAGGTCTCAAGTTCAGAGAGGATTAGGTAGAAAAGCCCGATGCTGATGAGCTTGTGATGATCCTTTCAAAAACTGCAAGTTACAAGCACTCCCAAAGACAATGGAAAGCTATACTTCCCAGGTGAAGCAATCAGGCCTCCTATTGTGAACATATCCTACAGAGAGCTTCCCTATTTCCTATGTGACCAAAACATTAAGAGATTGTCAGGACTCCCACCAATGTTTTGTCACTTAGAGTTAAGACAATCAGCCCCTTTCTGACTCCATTGTCTACCCTGTGAGAAAGCCATTACTGCTTTGTCCATGGACCCCCCTTCATGGTAGGAAATACGATATAAAAACCCTAGCTCCAGCCCCAGCTAACTGTAGTATGTGGTAGTATGTTGGGTGTGTTAGGCAGCTCATGGTACCTCAGATTCCCGTGCTGCCCTCAGATGCATTCTAAGTCACTCTGCTTCAGCCTTCTGCTTCAAGTCTGGGAACAATCAGCCTTTCCACCCAATGTCTCTCTCTCCAACCTTTCTTGCCTCACTTTCTGATAGCTTTGTATGGTTCTTAAGAGTGTTGAATTCTTGAGTGTTTCTTAATTCCAGATAAAGGGGAAAAGATCCCACTGTTACTCTCCTTTCACAGGCCTCCTTTGAGCTATAATTCCCCCAAATCCTAAGGGGATACTGGCATTGTGGGTGGACCCCAAGTCCCTCACCTCTTAGGGTAACATCTATCTCCTGGGAGGTGTACCAGGCCATGTCCAAATACTGGCTGTTTTAAGGTAAGATATTGGGGTTCTTACCCTGCAGCTCAGCTGATCAACGGAGGAAAAGTGGATGAACGCTCCAGTAGAAGTAGCTACAAAGCGTAGTGGGGCTTAGAAAAAGCCAAATAAGGGAGAGAGGTACCTGTCAAGATGCATGAAGTTATCTAGGAGGCAGACACTAGCCTCCACTTAGGCTCTATGGCCTATGTTGTTGTTGTTTTTGTTGTTGTGTGCCTTCAAGTTGCTTCTGACTTATGGTGACCCTAAGGCGAAACTATCATGGGGTTTTCTGGGACTGAGAGTGTGTGATGTGCCCAAAGTCACCCAGAGGGTTTCCATGACTGAGGGAGGAATCAAACCTTTGTCTCCAGGCTTGTAGTCCAATGCTTGAACCACTACACCACAGTGGCTCCCAATGGCCTATGTACCCTCCAGAATTTCACAGATGAAAACTGGGAAATGTGTGGCCAAGCAACATTAGAGCATGATAAAGACAGCAGTGGTTATTAACAAAGAAGAACACATAAGCTAGGAGACGCTGCAGCAGTCTGCTAGTGCTTGTACTGACTGGGAAAAGAAAGATCCTTCCCCCAGGAGAGTTAATGGAGTGCAAACTACTTTTGCCCTTTGAGCTCAGTTTGTGGCAACTGAGTAAGAAAGCTGAGGACAAAAGGGGGAAAGTGGGAGGAGGAGGAGGAGAGAGAAATGTGGACCTTTCAAAAGTGGCTGACGGACTCTCCTTCATTGGAGGTTTTTAAAAAGAGGTTGGATGACCATCTTCCAGGGGTGCCTTAGAAGTGGGTTCCTGCACGACAGGAGATTGAATTAGATGTCTCATGGGATTCCTTCAAAATCTATCATTCTGTGACACTTGGTGAATGCTGAGGGTACAAATAGGTAAATCTCATTGATTCAACGAGTCTACTCTAGTTGGGTCTTATTGTAGGATTTAGGCCATTGACTCTGGAATAAATAAGGGCTTGAAGAATTATGGAGTGGAGCACAGTATGGCATGAAGAAATGCAACTAACATAGAACAGACAGCAAACTCAGACCTTGATCCAATTGCCAGGCCCAACTAGAGTGCACCCATTGAATCAATGGGAACTTATAGAATCATAGAATCATAGAAATTCAGAGTTGGAAGAGACCACACAGGCCATCCAGTCCAACCCCCTGCCATGCAGGAACACCCTCAAATCAATCCCGACAGATGGCCATCAAGCCTCTGCTTAAAAACCTCCAAGGAAGGAGACTCCACTACATTCTGAGGCAACAGATTCCACTGCCGGACAGCCCTGACTGTCAGGAAGTTCTTCCTGAGGTTCAGGTGGAATCTCCTTTCCTGCAGCTTGAATCCATTTCTCCTTGTCCTGGTCTCTGGAGCAGCAGAAAACAAGTCCCCTCCTTCCTCTACGTGGCATCCCTTCAAATATTTAAACATGGCTATCATGTCCCCTCTTAACCTCCTCTTCTGCAGACTAAACATACCCAGCTCTCTAAGTCTATCCTCATAGGGCATGGCTTCCAGGCCTCTCACCATTTTGGTCGCCCTCCTCTGGACTTGCTCCAGCTTGTCAATATCCTTCTTGAATTGGGGTGCCCAGAACTGGACACAGTATTCAAGATGGGGTCTAACCAAAGCAGAGTAGAGTGGTACCAGTACCTCCCTCGATCTAGACACCATACTCCTATTGATGCAGCCAAGAATTGCATTGGCTTTCTTGGCTGCCACATCACACTGCTGACTCATGTTCAGCTTGTGGTCTATGAAGACTCCTAGATCCCTTTCACACGTACTGCTATCCAGCCACGTGTCCCCCATCCTATATTTGTGGATTCCATTATTTCTGCCTAAGTGTAGGACCTTACATTTCTCTCTGTTGAATTTCATTTTGTTTGCCCTGGCCCAGCTCTCCAATCTATCCAGGTCATTTTGAATTTTGACCCTGTCCTCTGGTGTATTAGCAACCCCTCCCAATTTGGTGTCATCTGCAAATTTGAACTTGGTAAGTAAACACTCATTAATTCCAAATAGTTCTACTTGGGCTGAGACAAACAATTGATTATATCTCCCAAACAGAGACAAACAACTAATTTTGTCTCCTAAACAGACTCCATGCAAAATAATGGTTGGAGAGGGAGATAATAATTCAATCACACCCAAGGGGAATCATTTTATTGGAGAATGATGTTGCTTCTGAGGGATATGTTCCCGATGTTAATCATTTCCATAAATTATTAAAACAACAGCCAAAACCCATCAGTGGCATGGAAATTCTGGTCCATATGCATACCTGTTCTCACCCGCACACACTTAGACACTTTTTTCTTCTGCCAAAGGGCAATGTGTTACATTATGTTCTTCAGACCTTCTACCAATCTCAGGAACACAAAACACCAGCCTTCCATCCCAAGTTCTAATATAACATTTAGACTGCGCTTTTTTGTGAATGAAAAACATATCTGAAGTCCTGCAGAGATACAAAAACCAGAGCTGACATCAGAAGAATGAGAATTGGAATAAATGCCACCTTAAAAACAAAGGTATGGGACTTTTTGGAAGCTCCTTCAAAAAAGCATGTCTGGTTTGTGTAAAATAATAGAATGTGAATAGTTGAGAGACAGAAAGAGATAAGAAGAGGGCAGAGTATTCGATAGGGATATTGATGTGTTTATGATCCTCAGCTCCTATTTTTAAATTGTTCAAGTTACAACATCTTCCACCGTTACCCACTCCATTCTGTACAAAACTTCTCACAGTTTTAAGTCATCATATAACGTCTTTGTTAATAGAAGCTAGAGAAGCTCTCATCTTAGGTGTTTTGCTAGTTGCTTTTTCCTCCTCATCTCTGGACAGCGTACAGATTTATCTCTTTTCTCTCTCCATCAATGCAATTTCATAACAGAAGCCCAACCTAAACTCTTTCTTTACTTCTCAGAATTACCTTGTCCAAAGGAGACTTTTGACTGTTTTTTTTCCCCTTAAAAATTTCTCTTCACACTCTGCTCCAACACCACAATTTGGACACACTCAAAAATAGCTACTTTTGAGCAAGAATAATTCAAAATGGAAAAGATAGAATGTCTCACTCCACTTTCTCAATGGTGTGCTTATTTAAACTATTTCTTAGTTTCTATCGAGGAAGATAAACTGTTTCTCAAACCAGTTCTTTTTTAGTATGTTAAATCTGTCGTAAATTTCTATTATTTATAAATAAATTTGACATGTGAGGTTTACAGCAAGAATGGAATAGACTATAAGACTACCCATTTTTGACTAATCAATGGCCATTGGTATTAACATGTATAACCAGTAGAGCTATAGATCTCTGGTTATGTTTTATACAGCAGAAATTGCTCTTTTGGGTATATTGGTCACTACAACGTCTATCCAGGAAAAGGCTTTCTAAATCAGAAAGTTGTTGGATATGTAGTACTGCTAATGTTTCCTTAATTAATATATTTTGGAGTGTCCCTATTGTACATTCAGTTTCAAAGGAAGTAATCTCACAAGTAAATTTGGTTTTGGAAAGATCCTTGATATTCAGGGATGTGCATGTTCTTTTGAATATTTACTTTTTCTTGGAAAGGAACAAATGGCCAACAGAAGCAGATTTTCATAATCTTTGGACTGCTAAAAGATTGATACTTCATTACTGGAAAGGTAATTTACCTCCACCTGTGATCCAATGGATTGAAGATCTGTCTGATCACACTTGCAACATCTGAAAGAATGGTGTACGGACTAAATTTCAAGTGGACTTATATTTGGACATTTGATCAGCTTTTATAGAAACATATGATTAACATGGTTATTTTTCCTCCTTTTGTGTTTTTATTTCTCAGCTTTTGTTGCACTGGAATATTACTGTATGTAACGGATATCCATTTTCTGTGTGTGTGTGTGTGTGTGTGTGTATGTGTGTGTGTAATCTTTCATACTTCCTGGAATGTCTCACAGTGCTTCTCTTTGAGATTTCAGATGGAGCTGACCAATGGAACCACAGTTCAGGCTTTCATTTTGCTGGGATTTGGAGCTGAACAACAGAAGCAATTACCACTTCTCATCTTCTTTGCCACTCTTTATGTCTTCACTCTAGCAGAGAACATCACTGTGATCACTCTGGTGTTCCTTGATGCTCAGTTGTCCCGGCTTCCCATGTACATCCTCCTGGGCAATTTCTCCTGGCTGGAGATATGCTATGTGACCACCACGGTACCCCGGATGCTGCTTGACCTGGCTTCCCATCCTGGCACCATCTCCTTTCATGCCTGCTTCCTTCAGTTCTACATCTTCTTCTCCCTTGGTGTCACGGAGTGCTTTTTCCTCTCAGCAATGGCTTTGGATCGGTACCTGGCCATCTGCCACCCACTTCACTACCCACAAATTATGTCCCAACATTCCTGTTGCATTCTGGTGTCTGCTTGTTGGGTTATTGGCTTCCTGTGGTACCTTAGCCCAGTGATTTTGATCTCCAAGTTGTCTTTCTGTGGACCTAATGTGATTGACCATTTTGTGTGTGACCCTGGCCCAATCCTGGCCCTTGCATGCCCTCCCCTTGGAATTGCCCCCCTTGTCAGCTGGATCTTTGTGAATTTGCTGTTTGCAAGTAATATTTCATTTGTGGTGCTGTCCTACAGCATTGTAATCCGCACCCTGATGAAATCTGCTAACCAAGGCAGCCGCAAGAAGGCCTTCTCCACTATCTCTTTCCATATAATGGTGGTGACACTTTTCTATGGCACAGCTGGAGCAATGTACTCAATTCCAGGTGGAGAAAGCCACTCACAAGTCACTAAGGCTGTCACAGTCTTGTACACGGCAATTACACCCTCTCTCAATCCTCTGATCTACTGTCTGAGGAACGACCAGGTGAGGGAGGCATTAGGCAGGTTGCTGAAGAGAAGAGAGAGATGGCTGGAGAGAAAGGCAGTTGTCCAATAAGGGAATGGGGCTAAAAAAGATAACTCCCAGCTATATGGTGAGATCAAATATATTCTCCCTGGGATCAGTAGTGACTACTTTCCATTGTAATATTTTATATATCATGAAAATCTTAGCTGAGAAATGAATCATGGAGAAGCTGAATGTTTACCATAAGAATTAGGGAAGGACCTGCTGTTTTCCGTTTGAGAGCCAGCGTACAAAGTATGATGCAATCAAGGTTGAATTTTATGTTGAAAGATTTAGCTGGTGTAAATATTATTAAATATTAGTGAGCCTTGGACTAAGACCCTGGAAACCAGTGTTTGATTCCTCACTTGGCCACGGAAACCCACTGGGTGGCCTAGGGTTTGATCACACACTCCCAGCACCAGAAAAACCTGTGATAGGTCTGCCTTAAGGGTTGTCTTAAGTTAGAAATGAATTGAAGGCACACAGCAACAACAACAACAACATCATCAACAACAACAAGGAGGTTGGATGACCATCCTCCAGGGGTGTTTTAGAAGTGGGTTCCTGCATGACAGGAGATTGAATTAGATGACTCATGGGATTCGTTCAAAATCTGTCATTCTGTGACACTTGGTGAATGCTGAGGGGACAAACAGGTAAATCCCATAGATTCAATGTGTCTACTGTGGTTCAGATTCACAATACTGTTATGGCACTGCACACCTCCCATGATTGGCATGGTTTAATTGACAAATAATGTTTGATTGGCACCATGTTAACTGGCATTGATCTAAATGGTAACTGAGGTGATGGGAAGATCACTCTGGAAGAGGCAAATTACTGACTGTAAATGTGACATAGGAAGGCAGGTCAGCTGCATCCACCTCTTAGTCAAGAGAACCAGTCATTTCAGGACAATAGCACAGCTGCTCTGATGACAATAGGCTGTAAGATCTCAAGCCAAATGGGAAATTCCCACCAAATTATGATTTCTTAGCTCAGACCCCAAACACCGGGATGTTTCCCTATTGTTTCCCCTACCTCTCCTCAATACGCAGCTATTATGACAGCCATTATCTCTTGTCACTTAAACACTAAGATCATCAACTCTGTCCAGACTTCATTGTTTGTGTTTCAACTCCCCTTGTCCACTTAGCTGGGTGAGTGATTCACGTTCATACCTGTGGGCTATTTTTCTGGTATAAGAACCCCTGATTTCAGGCTGCCAGTGCAGTCTCTTGCCATTCCAAATGCCACTCTGTCTGTCCAATTCCCAAATGAGAACTATCCTTAGGTTCTTGCCTAAGCCACGCTGCTGCTTCCTCTGCTTCCCTCCAGACCAGTAAATATCATCCATATCCCTAAATGTCCTCTATCTCATTTTCCTCCCTTTCCTTCGGTTAGTCCTTGTGCGAGTATGTGAGTGTTTGAGCTTTTGTGTGCGTGCTTGTTAATAAAAACACATTTTTCAGTTTATACTTTACTCTTTAGTTGGTTCTTTCTTGCATGCACCTGTAAACGTTGGTAGACAAGATCTCGCTAGGTTACCCAACCCCCCTTTGCAGGCCTCCTAATTTGAGCTAATTATTCCCCACTTTTGAACAGAGGTACTGACATTGTTAGTGGACCCTTGTGGCACCTACATTTTGGAGTAAGAGTAGGATTTCGGCCATTGACTCTGAAATTAATAAGGGCTTGAAGAAATATGGAGCAGAGCACAGTATGGTATGAAGAAATGCAACTAACGTAGAACAAACACCAAGCTGAGACCTTGATCCAATTGCCAGGCCCAACTAGAGTACACCCACTGAATCAATGGGAACTTGGTAAGTCAACCCTCATTAATTCAAAATAGTTCTACTTAGGCTGAGACCAACAACTGATTTTGGTTACTAAACAGACTCCATGGAAAATAATGATTGGAGAGAGAGATAACAATGCAGTTTACACCCAAGGGGTATCATTAATTGAAGAATGGTGTTGGTCCTGAGAGATATATTCCCGATGTTTATCATTTCCATTCATTATTAAAACAACAGCCAAAACCCATCAGTGGCATGGAGATTCTGGTCCATGTGCATGCAGGTTCTCATGTGCACATACTAAGATACTTTTTTCTCCTGTCAAAGAAAAGTGTGTTACATTATGTTCTTCATACCTTCTATTCTGTACATGAACACCAATCTCAGGAACACAAAACATTCACCTTCCACCCCAGGTTCTAACATAACATCTGGACTGAGCTTTCTTGTGGCTGGAAAACATATCTGAAGTCTTACAGAGATACAAAAACTGGACCTGACACCAGGAGAGTCAGAATCAGAATGAATGCCACCTTAAAAACAAAGGTATGGGACTTTTTGGAAGCTTCTTCAAAAAAGTATGTCTGATTTGTGTAAAATAATAGAATGTGAACAAGTGGGTAAGAGAGAAAGAAATGAGAGAAAAGAGTACTGGGGAGGGATATTGACATCTTTATGATATAAGTATCCTAATTTTAAATTGGACAAGTTATAGCATTTTCCACAGTCACCTACTCCATCATGTACAAACTTCTTACAGCATTAAGTCATCATTTAATGTCTTTATTCATTGAAACTAGAGACACTCTCAACTTTTGAGTGTGTGTGTGTTTGGGTGTGTTTAAAGTTAAGTCCTTCATACTTCCAGGAAGTATCTCACAGTGATTCTCTTTGCGATTCCAGATGGAGCTAACCAATGGAACCACAGTTCAGGCTTTCATTTTGCTGGGATTTGGAGGTGAGTTGCAGAAACGATTCCTGCTTCTCATCTTCTTTGCCACTCTTTACATCTTCACTCTAGCAGAGAACATCACTGTAATCACTCTGGTGTTCCTCGATGCTCAGTTGTCCCAGCTTCCCATGTACATCCTCCTGGGCAATTTTTCCTGGCTGGAGATATGCTATGTAACCACCACAGTACCCCGGATGCTGCTTGACCTGGCTTCCCATCCTGGCACCATCTCCTTTCATGCCTGCTTCCTTCAGTTCTACATCTTCTTCTCCCTTGGTGTCACGGAGTGCTTTTTCCTCTCAGCAATGGCTTTGGATCGGTACCTGGCCATCTGCCACCCACTCCGCTACCCACAAATTATGTCCCAACATTCCTGTTGCATTCTGGTGTCTGCTTGTTGGGTTGCTGGTTTCCTGTGGTACCCTATCCCAGTGATTCTGATCTCCAAGTTGTCTTTCTGTGGACCTAATGTGATTGATCATTTTGTGTGTGATCCTGGCCCAATCTTGACCCTTGCATGCCCTCCACTTGGAACGGTGCCCCTTCTCTGCCAGGTATTCATGGATGTTCCACTACTGTGCAATGTTCCATTTGTGGTGCTGTCCTATGGCATTGTAATTTTCACCCTGATGAAATCTGCTAACCAAGGCAGCCGCAAGAAGGCCTTCTCCACCATCTCTTACCATGTGATGGTGGTGATACTTTTTTATGGCACTGTTGGAGCGATGTATTTAATTCCAGGTGGGGAAAGCCAGTCAGAGGTCACTAAAACAGTCTCGGTCTTCTATACAGCCATTATACCCTCTCTCAATCCTCTGATCTATTGTTTGAGAAATGACCAGGTGAGGGAGGCATTAGAAAAGATGCTGAAGAGAAAGGAGAAATGGTTGCAGAGAAAAGTGACAGTTTAATAATGGAAAAAAACAACAACTCAGCCATACAGTTTAATCAAATTTATTCCCCCTTGAACCAACAGGGACACTTTTCCTTTTAAATCTTGTATATTATTGGCTAGTCAGGGTGACCAAAGTCTCAGCTGAGAAGTGGATCAAAGAGAAGCTTAATGGTTTTCTGGGTACCATGTGGACTTACAAGGTAGTACAACCTCTCTCTTGAGATACAGAATTGAAAATGTGATACATTCAAAATAGATAATGGAACATGCATCCTCCCCATAACTATGACAATGGAGTTCTGTCATCATAGTTACATTTGATAATGCCACCTCTCAATAACCTACCATTTCAAGCTGGCACCTCCACAACCAAAGCATCTTAAGGGCACTGGAGGCCACAGCACTGGGAAGTGACATTTGGAGCACCCTCCCAGTCGTGAGGCACATCAAAGACAGCCATCTTGAGAGACCCCTTAGGGTCCTGCCACAACTGCTTGTTTCAAGATGCCCCATGACTGGAAGAGTGCTGTTATATTTTATATATCATGAAAATCTTAGCAATGTGTCAAAGAAAAGATTAATGTTTACCCTAAGAACCAAGGAATGGCATAACATTTTGAACATGAGAACCAAGGTATGATAAAGTTAAAGTTGAATTCTATTTGGGATGATTCTCATGGGGTAAATATTACCTTGTAACTGAAATAACATGGATCAATGTGGAAACCACTAGGTGGTCTTGGACAAGTCACACACTCTCAGCCTCTGTGGAAGGCAAAAGCAAGTCTCCTCTGAACAAATCTTGGCAAGAAGCCCCATGATGTTTTCCTCAGGGTCACCATAAGTTGGAAATGATTTGAAGACACACAAGAACAAGAACAATCATGTTGCACAGTTGGGTCAGCTGAACTTGCATTGTTCTGTATCATCCAAGAAATAACATAAAAGCAATTTGAAAAGCATTCCACATAAAGTCCAAATGTCATTCTTTTTGTATGTGAGATGGCATTTTATGTACCTTTGTGTGTGTGTGTGAATGCATACTATTATTGAACCATCATCAGTTATTCATATAGCATCATGCATGTACATGGCCCTTTACATGAACTTCTTACAATGGTTAATTTGACAGTTCCCTGCTCTCAGGCTTACAATCTAAAAAGACACAACACTCAAGGAAATGGGGATGGCTGTGTGGGAGGGGATTAAGTCCAGAAGATGCTGGCGGCTGTTCACTCCCTCAGTAGCCACAGCAGGGGTAGTTGGTTTTGGGCAAAAGAAACTCCAAACCATGCCAACTCTTTTTTATTTATTTTTTTGGAGGGGGAAATTGGGGGTCTTTGGGAGATTGTGGAGGAGGCAGAAGAGGAATTGAGGGACTGCATGAAACCTGAGAGCTATAGCATTTCCACCCCTGGTTTAGACTGTCCTATTCCATCACCATTTGGCTCCTCCCCTTTTCATCTGCCATCTTGAAGCTTCCATTGCACTTGGTTGCACAACATGGAGAATCAGGACAGTGGTGACCAAGCACTTCATTGCTTCTTCTGAGATAACAGCTGCTATTTGGTTACACAGCTGTTTCTCATTGATATTTTACTTCCTTGAGAACAACCAGAACTTTGGAAAGGTTTTTTTGGGGCCACAATTACTAAAATCCCCCAGCCAGTATGGCCCCAAAAAGCAACTTTTCCAGACTCTCAGGAAAGCAAACTAAATTTAAAGATTAATATTAGTGTTTACTTTTATTGTTCTTCATTCTCCATCTTTTCCATTATTTGTTGCTGTGCATTTTAGAGTATAAACCTGCAAGCAAATGCTATTATGAAATCTGAATATAGTGTTTACTAAGCTGTAGGTATTCTATAAATCAACAGCATCACATTATGCTAGCTCTCCTTTATGCTTCTCCAGTCCTGTACCATCTTTTTAGGCCATTTCCACACTAGCCTGTTATAGCGCGATGATTCCACTTTCAACATCCTCTGGAATCCTGGGGTTTGCAGTTTCGGGAGGGGCCGGCCGGCCCCTCCCGAAACTGCAAACCCCAAGATTCCAGAGGATGTTGAAAGTGGAATCATCGCGCTATAACAGGCTAGTGCGGAAATGGCCTAACTCTTCATAAGGTGTAACGTAGAAGATCAATAAACTAGAAACAATTTGCCACAATGGAGGGAAGGAAGCTATAACAATAGACTCCTGTCTCCCAAAAGGGATTGTTTCCATGTAAGATGAAATTATTCCAGAGAGATAGATTCTCAAGGTTCATTTCAGACACTAATTTAAAACTGTAGTGGAAGAATAAGTCAGTAGCATTTGAATACTGATGAGTCTTTCTGCTACCTGAGTCTACTCATCAGACCTGAGTCTCAGGAGTTTTTCTGCTACCAAGCCCACAGTGCTTGTTAAATCACAGGACATCTCTGGGCTCTTCTGCCAAATAGATCAACATTCTGTCCTTTGCTCTATCAATCCTGAGGATGAACATCAGTGCAGTGTACAGTGGATGGGAAACTTCCCTTCGTGTTAAATCACAGGACATCTCTGGGCTCTTCTGCCCAATGGATCAGTATTTTGATTGAGAACTACTGAGGTATGGAAAGGGGAATTATTATCAAAGCGAGGGAAATTTGTGCAGCAAACATAGATTGAGTCTCTTAAAAATTGTGCCGGCTATACATTTAGATCTTCACTTGCCATCATCACGGACCACTCTGGCTATCTGAGTGGCACAGATGGAAATTATAGTACAAAACATCTGGGAGGTACCAGGTTCTGGAAGCCTGACATAGAAGGATGGGTTGAAATGGGTGTAAATTTCAGGAAAAATGGATTCTTCAGGGATTTTTTTTAATTCACCTTTGAAAAATATGGAGGGATGAAGGGGAAATAAAGGATTCCTGAATCCTATTGTTAGTCCAAATTAGAATAAACCCATTGTTGAATAGTGAGTCAATATTTCCATAAATCTCATTAATTTAATGGAAGTACTCTCATTGGAATTACCATAGGATTCAGGCCACAGACTGCTAAAAAGGAGGAAGTGACAGTGAAATTCTTCCATGATGAGCAGTTATACCTCTTGGCTTTAATCTAATAAAGCAAAATGCTTTATCCAGCTGCTTCCCATCTTGCAGATACTTAGAAGCTTCCAGCCCTTCATGACTCGCACATTTGCCGTTATTAACTGCTGTCAAGTCAACTTCATGTTAGGCGACCCTATAATGAGGGACTTCCAAGTCATCCTATCATCAACAGCCCAGTTCAGGTCCTGTAAAGTCAGGGACATGTCTTCCTTGATTGAGTCTATTCATCTGTAATGTGATCTTCCTCTTTTTCTACTGCCTTGTATCTTACAAAGCATTATTGTCTTTTCTAGTGAGTCATGTCTTCTCATTGCTATGGCCAAAGTACAACATAGAAAATAGTACCAATGGGAGATAAATAACAGGAGAGTGAGCTAGAGTGGTGTTGTGGTTTGAGTGTTGGACTAGGACTCCAGGAGATTCAGCTGTTGAAACCCACTGGATGGTCTTGGGCAAGTCATGCTCTCTCAGCCTTATAGAAAGGCAAAGGTAAACCTCCTGTGAATAAATGTTGCCAAGGACACCCTTTGATGTGTTGTTGTGTGCCTTCAAGTTGTTTCCAACTTCTGGTGAACCTAAGGCAAACCTGTCACATAGAGTTTTACTGGTAGCTGAGAGATTGTGATGTGCCCAAGGTCACCCAGTGAGTTTCCTTAGCCAAACAGGGAACTGAATCCTGCTCTCCAGGGCTGTTGTCCAACACTCAAACTGCTACACTACTCCTGGCTGTCCATAAATCAGAGTCACCTTGAAGGTACATAGCAACAATAAAGAGAAAACTTTTTCATGTTGGCTAGATAATCTCTCCCTGCTTTCTTTTGAAAGGTGACACTTCTTTTAGTTAGAAGAAAAGGGGAAAAAAATGCCTTATATGGGATCAGATTTTGTCATTTGAATGGAAATGGCTAGAAATTTGCTACAGCTGCAGGCTTAGATCCTTCCTTTGGGAACTGATGCAAAATTAGCTTCTACACTGTCTTCTTACAAGGGCCTGTTTGGCTCCAGTGTGCTGTGCATATATATTTGCAACCAAAATAAAGATCAAAAAGACATTTCAATTCTCCAGTGTTCTCTTATCAAAAGGCAACAAAATCTTTCAATGTGTGTGTGTGTGTGTGTTTATATATATATAAAATTATATACTGCCTTGTTTATATGTATATAATTATATATATATATATATATATATATATATATATGTATGTAATTATATATATATAAACACACACACACACACAATGCCAAAAATGGTATACAAACAATTGGTTATTTCAAATTGTCTTTTGAATCTCTACTTAGCTGTGGAAACCCACTTGGACAAGTCACATTCTCTCATCAGCAGAGGAAGGCAAAGGCAAGCCCTCCTTGAGCATATCTTGCCAAGAAAACTTTGTGATAGGTTCATCTTAGGGTCTGCATAGGTCAGAAATGGCTTGGAGGCACACACCAACAATTTTTGGGGACATCGCATTTGAGTTTATACTTACTGAGATACATAGATACTTCTGTGTGAGCAGAAACATGGGGAAGGCAACAGGCTTTGTCTTCCTGAACTTGCTGAATGCCGTGTCTGCTTAGACTTTCAGCAGCAACAGACAGGTGGAAAAGCTTATGACATAAAACACAGCTGTGCTTGTGAATGGTATGTGACATTGATTTAGTTATGTGATTCCAGATGGAGTTGACTAATGCTACTGCAGTTCAGGAATTCATTTTGCTGGGATTTGCAAGTCATCCGCAGAAGCGACTCCTGCTCCTCATCCTTTTCACCACTCTCTACATGCTCACATTGGTGGAGAACATCACCGTTATCACTGTGGTGCTTCTAGATGGTCAGTTGTCCCAGCTTCCCATGTACATCCTGCTGAGCAACTTCTCCTGGATGGAGATGTGCTATGTGACCACAACAGTGCCTCGTATGCTCTTTGACTTGGTATCCCATCAAGGGATCATCTCCTTTCATGCCTGTTTCCTTCAGTTCTACCTCTTCTTTTCTCTCGGCAACACTGAATGCTTTTTCCTCTCTGCTATGGCTTTGGATCGATACCTGGCCATCTGCCACCCACTGCAGTACCCACAAATGATGTCCAAAGATACCTGCTATGCCCTGGTGGTTGCTTGTTGGGTTGTGAGCTTCCTGTGGTACCCCATCCCGGTGCTTTTGATCTCCAAGTTGTCCTTCTGTGAATCTAATGTCATTGACCATTTTTTGTGTGATCTTGATCCGATCCTGGCCCTAGCTTGTTCTCCCTTAGGAAATGTTCCCCTCATCTGCCAGATTTTCATGAATGTGTTGTTTATATGTAATGTTTTATTTGTGGTGCTATCTTATACCAGTATCATTCTCAGTATGATTAAAATATCCAACCAAGGGAATTATAGGAAAGCGTTCTCCACCATCTCTTTCCATATCATGGTGGTGATACTTTTCTATGTCTCAGTTGGAGGAATGTACTTAATTCCTGGTGGAGAAAGCCAGTCAGAGATCACTAAAGCAGTAACTCTCTTCTATACTGCCATTACACCTTTTCTCAATCCTCTGATATATTGCCTGAGGAACGAGCAGATAAGGGAGGCTCTGAGAAGGTTATTCAAGAGAAAGGAGAGATGGCTAAGGAGAAAGATGGTGATTTAATTTAGCAGATGGAAAGAAAGACAAAAACCCCCCACACCCAGCCATAAAGTCAGAGATAAAATCATATGTACCCAGAGTGAGAGAAGAGCCAGCAGAATGTAGCAATCTGAATGTTGGACTCCAGCTCTGGGAGCCCAGGGTTCAAATCCTCACTCAGCTATGGAAAACCAGAAGGTGACCTCAGATAAGTCATACTCTCACAGCCTCAAAGGAAAGCAATGGCAAACCCCTGTGAACAAATCTTGCCAAGAAAACCTCTTGATTGATTCATTTTAGAGTTGCCATGAGTTAAAATTGACTTGAAGACACACAACCACAATTCAAGACACAGAATGACAAAAATCCCAGTTGAAAAAAGGATCAAGAAAGAATTAATGGTGACATGGTCTCTACAAGGAAATACCGCAGTCCTCTCGAGAATACAAGTTATTATATGCTTAAAATACAACAATATTTGCTGCTGTAAATATTGTGCTTTGAATCCTGTTGGTTAACTTCAGCAGCTATTCATCTATTAAATCAATTGTTGAGTGGTGACTAGATAAGCATGCTTGATTGAATGTGTTTACTCTAAATGCGACTAATTTCTGCACTAGACAGTTATAGTGCTATTATTCCACTTTCAACATCCTACAGAATCCTGGGGTTTGCAGTTTAGGGAGGGACCCTTTGAGGCCCCTCCCTAAACTTCAAACCCCAAGATTCTATAGGACAGAGTTTTCCAAACTTTTCATGTTGGTGACACAGTTTTTTAAACATACGTCATTTCACAACACAGTAATTCAGGTTTACTAGCAAACCAGAGGTTAAACTAACCCGTTATAAGAGTTACAGACACATATGTAAACTGTAAGAACAAAATGGATGGGGACACAACATATCTCATCAAAACCTTTCATATATTTTAAAAAATATATGATTTTTAAATAATAGCATACATTTTCAAGATTGTAGGCAACACACCTACACACCTACACACTTCAGGCAACGCACACATGCGGCACACCATTTGGAAAGTCCTGCCATAGGAGATTGAAAATGATATAATAGCACTGCGGAAATGGCCTCAGAATAGGGATTATTCCATTCTTATTAATAAAATCAAATGGATTATCAAGTGTGTGCATTTTAAATAAAAATGGTGACTTTGGTTATGTCATTCTTTGTGTGGCTCCATGAACCAATATGAAAAGAACAGAAATGCTGTAGACTTCAACGCCAATTTGTTTTTAATGGGTGCATGCATGACAGCATGCATGTGCATGTGCATGCATGTGAACACCCATGTGGGCTTTTTATTTAAACCAGATTGAAAGAAAAGGATTATGCCAGTTTAACTTTGAAGGTTAAGCCTAACTATAACTTCAGTCTATACAGCTTGAGCTCAGACTATCTGAAAGACTGTAACTCCCTATAAGTGCCTGCCTGAGTTTTCAGATCCTCATGGGGAGGCCTTTCTCTCAGGCCATTTCCACACTACACTGTTATAGTGCTCTTATTCCACTTTCAACATCCTATGGAATCCCGGGGTTTGCAGTTTAGGGAGGGGCATTTAGAATGCTCAGACAGAGAGCTCTTGGGCTTCAGTAGACTACAAAGCCCAGGATTCCATAAGATGTTGAAAGTGGAATCATCACGCTATAACAGCCTAGTGCGGAAATATCTTCAGTTTTCTGCCCGCAGCCAAAGATCTGTTCAGACAGGCTTTGGGCTATTAAGTGGCTATTTCACAAAGGTTTCAACTGTTTTAAATTAATTGGATAATTCATTTAATTGCTTTTAAATGTGTTAATATCATATAAACTGTATTTTGTTTTAATCCTTGCTGTGAGCTACCCATGAGAAAGGCAGGATACAAACAAAGTGAATAAATAAATGCACCACAAGTATAAATGTAACACCTGTTGGTTCCTAAAGTGGAAAGTGTTGCTCACAGGCCATTTTTGTGGCCTCCAAAGCCACAATAATTTGATTTTTTTCCCTCCTAAATGCATTCAATGTCCCCTAGTGAAGACGGGGGAGGCAATTTTGCCACATTTTTTGAACAGGAGAGGCTTTATTTCAACAGGAAGTGACTTTCTGCTGAAAACAGACCTCTCCTGGGCTGAAAACATGACAAAATTGCCCCTTTCACTTTCTTGGGGAACAATGAGAGCATCTGAGATAGCAAAAATCCAACAAGAAGTGATCTGAAAGTCACTTCATGTTGGGAAAGATGCCTTTCTGGGCCCTCAAATGGCAATGAGGGAAAACATTTAAAAATATTTAAGGAAAGTCTAGTGCAGTATCCAGAGAAGGATGTCCAGAGGAGGACAACAAAATGGACAATGGGAGAGAGGGATTTTTTCTGACAAGACCTAGAAACAATGCTCTGTGAGGAGAAGCTTAGAGAGCTGGGTATAGTTGGCCTAGAAAAAAGACGCTTAAGAGGTGACATGATAGCCATGTTTAAATATTTGAAGGAATGTCATATGGAAGTTGGAGCAAGCCTGTTTTCTGCTGCTCCAGGGACTAAGACATGGAGCAATGGCTTCAAACTACAGAAAAAGAGATTCCACCTAAAGTTTAGGAAGAACTTCCTGTCATAAGAGCAGTTTGACAGTGGAATATGCTGCTGCCTCGGAGTGCGATGGAGTCTCCTTCTTTGGAGGTTTTTAAACAGAAGCTGGATGGCCATCTGTCGGGAATGCTTTGATTCTTCCTTGCTGCATGGGAGGGAGTTGGGCTGGATGGTCCTTGAGGTCTCTTCCAGCTCTGTGATTCTGTGAGTGTTGGACTAGGTCTCTGGGAGACCAGAGTTTAAATCTCTGCTCAGCTATGGAAACCTAGTGAGTGATTTTGGGCAAATCATAACCACTCAGCCAGTATGGGAAGGCAACAACAAACCTCAGCTCACTACATCTTGCCAAGAAAACTTTAAGTCTTAGCCTTGAGAGAACCTTAAGACTTGACATAACAACAACAACAATAGCACAGTTGCCAATACGTCTGGGTGGCTAGTGGTGTTAGCAGAAGAAGGGAAGTGCTTTTCTAGAACATTTTAGGTGAATCTCTAACGTCAGTTATGACCATAGATCACCCTAGTGGCTATTATGCATGTTTTGGCTATGGATTGCCAAGTGGTATTTCCCTGACTACAGTGGCAATTAAATTCACTCTTTTGCCATGAAGCTCAGAATAATATGCCTCAGGTTTACTTTGCAGACCCCCTTCAAATGATGACAACATTACATGCAAAGCCACAGAGTTGAGTGTTGATGAAGGTTCCACCGTTCAGGTCTGTCCATTACATGGCACTGAAGGTTGTCCATTTTGCTCTTCATGGACAGGCAACCTTTGGATGAGTCAGAACATCAGACAATAGAAAGCATGCAACATAGTTAATAGAAGAGGAGTACGGTAGCATCTTATTTCTCAAGAGATCTCATTTTGTCGAAAATGGCATTACTCATGAGAGAAACTCCCCACAGATTCTTTTAGTCAATGATGCAACTGCAGTCAGAACTAATTGACTACACACACACTCACACAGAATGCTTCTTCTATTATACTTTCAATATGCTTTTTTAAGTCACTTGCTCCAGCAGTCCCACAGATGAGCACTGTGGTCACAGAAGAATAACCTTCCCTCTGAATTCTGATGCAGAACTTGTGAGGTGTTTTCTGATACTTCGACTCGTACCACGGTACTAAAAAAAGAATTGTTACCAAGTCAACAGGAATATTGTCAATGGAATGTTCCTGTTGACTCGGTAATAATTGGTGGGAACTTGGGAGGGAGGGGTGCGAATGGGTGCTGCCTCCTGGACAAAAACATGGTCTCCTTCAAGGGAGTGTTGTCAGGGTAGTGTGTGAGATGTGGAAGTGTCTGTCTAGAAAAGAAAAAGGAGAAATGGAGGAAGTGGCAGCCACCAGCTTCAATATCAGTGGGATATGTGTGATTGCACTCTTGGTGTTCATCCAAATATTCAAGGAACAATCCAAGGTCCTCAATCCCTTTTGGAGATGAGATTGAGCATCTTGGATGGCTCCTTAGATTTCAGACTAAACGCCAGAGCATGTTTACTACCTTATTGACAAAAGAGACACCGGCTACCACTGAGGAGAAGTAGCAGGTAAGGGTTTTTTCATAACTCGTAAAGACAGGCTGATTTGAACTTGACTTGAGACTGGCATCCTGTTTGTGAATTATGATGGTGTAGGTCCAACGTAACATCATTGTGACCCACTTTATTGGTCTTTGCAGAGGTTGGAATTTTATACTGATTGCACAAAAACCCAAATCTGCCCCCCAATCTGTATTCTGTCTGCAGTATCTCCATTTCTTGGCCAGTGGGAGTTTCAGGAAGGCAGCCAGCTATTTTCTTGTAGCCTGAAGCACAGCAAAGGAACCTTCCTCAGGGACCTTCAGAAGGCTCTCTCAAGGACACTTGTTGCTGTCTCTCCCGCTATAGGAAAACAGCTGGATGCTTCTCTCCTGCTCCCTCTCTCCACTGGCTAGGAAATGGGTGGGTTGTGGGGAGGTACAGCAGAGAAATGGTGGGTTTTGGAGGGGGATTGGATAGGATATGTGTCATGGTTGCACATGTACAATATGGTTCCCTGTCCAGGATCTTGGGCAAAGACTTTGACCACCTGCTTTCATCTGTGGGGATGCTACAGATCTCAAGTCCTTTCAAAGATTCCTACACCATCTTGCTTTAAGCTTCACCACTGGGTTTTCCTTTTTTCTCAACCCCAGAGAGAACTAGGAAGAGGTTTTTCTAGATTCCCCATTCAGTCCATCTGATAACAGAGCCTAAAAGTACCCTTGTGCAACACTTTGCTTTCATTTAGTTGTCCACAAGAGAATTTTTTGGGGGAAAGAAAGAGAAGAAGCAGGGAATGTTTTCTGTGTGTCTCTATGTGCCTTCCAGTCACCTGTTGACTTATGGTGACCTTATGAATTACGTTAGGTTTTCTTAAGGAAGAAATACTCAGAGGTAGTGTTGTCAGTTTCTTCCTCTGAGATAGCCTATGGGACTTGGTATTCACTAGCGGTCTCCCATCCAAGTATTAATGAGGAATGACCCTGATTAACTTCCAAGATTAGATGGGATCTGGTGCCTTTAGGGTATTTAGGGCAATGCTTACTAAAGAGCTTTATTCTTTACTAACATTCCTAATTTCCTAATATTTATTAAACAGTATTAAATATGACCAAGAAGAAATCTTAAGTAGACATTGTTCTTGTTGTGATTTGCCGTGAAGTCAGCTTGGATTTATGGCGACCCTATGAATTAGGGACTTCCAGGAGTTTTGATTCTGAAGTGCACTGCTCAGTTCTCAGAAGCTCTCAGCTCTCTCTCAGGGCCATGCATTGCTTGATTGAATAATTCCCTCTCTATCGTGGTTTCCCTCATTTCCTACTGCCTTCCATTGTATTAAACATAGTTGTCTGTTCCAGTGAGTTAAGTCATCTCATGATATGTTCAGACTATGACACCTTCTGTTTAGTCATCTTGCTTCTAATGAAGCTTCCGGCTTGATTTGTTCTCAGGCCCATTCAGTGATCATTGTAGCAGGGCATGGTCCATAGAAACATAGAGTCCGAAGAACTCACCCCATTTCAGATTAGTTGATTGTTTTCCTGCAAGCTTTCTCAGCTGTCCAGTATTCTCACCCATACATAGAAATGGGAAATATTATGGCTTCGATGATTCTGACTTGGATTTTTAAGTTTTATGCTTGAATAGCTTACCTAGTTCTTTCACAGCTGCCCTTCTTAGTCTTTTTTTTTTTTGACTTCTTGACTATAGTCTTCACTTTGATGAATGACTGAACCAAGGTGTTCACATGGCTTTACGCACTGGACATTGATCTGTTTCCACTCAGAAAGGAAAGCTCTACTCGGGTGCTTGGCTTTATAGTTTAAGAGACAAGAAAGATGGGGGTGAGGATGAGTATGCTACCTGGACATCCACCTCCGCCTCATCACCTCCAGTGCCCTCCATATGATGAGGGTGAATTTCTGCTAAGGACACCCTTTTGTATCTATGTAGGTTCCTCCTGTAATGTTCAGAGTCAAAATGGACTCATAATACTTTTTACCAGATTAACCCTCATCCAGGCAGACAGGGCCTTGTGGTTCTCCCAGAGCCATATTTTGTTGCTGAATCCACACAGAACTAAATCTAACAGGAAAGGCATTTTATAGGCCATAATTATATTGGTATCTAAGACATGTGTAAATTCCCCTATGAAGGCTAATGGACATCATTTCAGACGTAGAACAGTGTATTAGGTTCAAGGCTGTGGAAGTGAAGTTTTGTGTGTGGAAAGGTTGTAAATTCTCAGTTGTTTGACCTCCCATGTTAGTCCCACATTGGGATAAAAGTAGTATGATAAAGAGATACATGATAGATAGATAGATAGATAGATAGATAGATAGATAGATAGATAGACAGAATATTCCTTCACAATATTTTCCTAGTATTGGGGCATCCCAGAGTGTTGAGAAGCAACTATTATGTGGACAAATATACATTTTTGGAACAAAAGAAATGTATCAATTTTCTGAACAGAAGACAGCTTTCTTGTGTAGAAAACCTTATTTTCTGTCCTGGAAACCCATTTTCTTTGCAGGAGAAAATCCAGAAAATCTTCTTTCACTCCAGAAGAACTCTTCCACAACAAGTTGAGATGTTTGAATATCGAGAGAATAGTGCATGAAATTCTCTTTATTATTCTTACCAAGGAGGTTAAGTAACTGTTGAGAACTCTTGGTTCGCCAACCATAAATGATTCATTAGTAAAGGAGAATTTTTACTGTGTGCTCTGCAATGCACAATAGGGTCAGAAAACATCTCAAATTAATATACTTGGCAGTTGTGTTTTTATCTGCCTGAGATGTGATGAGACTCAGAACCATCATAGATTTGAGAGGCGCCATAGCATTACTAAAAAGTGTAAAATTCTAACAAGTACGTAAAACCTAATATTTTATACTTGTATTTAGTGGCCTCTTAAAATCTGAGAGTCTAAATGTTGCATATTTCTATTGCTCTTTGGTCCACCACCAAATGTAATATGTTATGTTTTATATAACAGATATATATTCTTTTATAATGCAATTTTAATTGTACTGTCCAGTTACAGATGGAGTTGGTAAATGGGACTGCAGTCAAGGAATTCATTTTGCTGGGATTTGAAGTCAAGAAGGAGACACGGTTCCTGCTTCTCATTTTTTTCACCACTCTCTATGTACTGACGTTGGTGGAGAATATCACCATTATCACCCTGGTGCCCCTTGACACCCACTTAGCCCAACAGCCCATGTATGTCCTGCTGAGCAAGTTTTCCTGTCTGGAGATGTGCTACACAAGTGCCACTGTCCCTCGTCTGCTCTTTGACCTGAGTTCACCTCCTGGGGTCATCTCCTTCCGTGCTTGTTTTCTTCAGTTCTACATTTTCTTCTCTCTTGGCAGTACTGAATGTTTCTTCCTCTCAGCCATGGCTTTGGATCGCTACATGGCCATATGCCACCCACTAAACTACTCCAAAATCATGTCTTCAAATTCCTGCTATGCTCTGGTGGCCAGCTGTTGGGTCCTTGGCTTCTTGTGGTACCTTATTCCTGTACTTTTGATCTTCAATTTGTCCTTTTGTGGACCTAACATCATTGACCATTTTTTATGTGATCCAGGTCCAATCTTGTCCTTAGCTTGCCCTCCCCTAGGAAATGCTTCATTTATCTGTGATGTATTTATGAATGTTCTTGTCTTAGGCAATGCCTTCTTTGTTGTGCTATCGTACAGTGTGGTGATCCTCACCTTGACAAAAGCTTCTTATGAAGGTAGTCGTAAGAAGGCCTTCTCTACCATTTCTTTCCACCTGATGGTGGTCACTCTCTTCTATGGTTCAGTGGGAGGGATGTATTTAACTCCAGGGGGTGAAAGTCACTCAGAGATCACGAAGGCTGTGACAGTTTTCTACACAGCCATTACTCCTTTTCTCAATCCCTTGATCTATTGTCTCAGGAATGAGCAGGTGAAGGAGGCTCTGAGAAGGTTACAGAAGAGAATGGAGAAATTCCTGGCAAGAGAGGTGGGAGTATGAATTGTAGTGTTTGAGGGAAAGAAGAAGAAACCAGACCAGAATCCAATAAACGTCATGCTTCAAATCCCATTGATGACAATGACGTACATAATTTAAGGTTATGCTTGCATATTAATTTTTAACTTTGCTGTCAAAGAGGTATTCTGTCACTCCTTGCACAACACCTCCTCTATCCTTGTCCTTGGTTTCTTGTGGTGCCTTTTTCCTGTACTTTTGATCTTCAATTTGTCCTTTTGTGGACCCAACAGCTTTATAGTGTCCCTTCACTCTGCAATTTACTGGCTGGGAGAGGATAGAGACTAAATATTTAGTGAGCAGGGATAACATGTAGATACCTGGACAGTATCTGCGTGTCCAGTGTCCAGTTGTTCTTCTGCTGAAGAAATGAGAAGCTGTCACTTGCCATGATTTCCATCATATTTGCTGCTGAGAAGTTGCCTTGCATTGGGGTGGGGGGCAAAAGCGATTTCTCAAAGGATGCTGACAGAATGTTACTCTCTGAGAGTCATCATATAGCTCCATGGCCAACTTATTCAGAACTTTGAAAGGGGGGAGGTACCCTAATACTTTATTTTTCTGTATATTGACATTAGCTTGCAAAATATTATTTCCCTGGACATTTTAAGTGTCTAAAGTTCTTGCCTGTCAAATTCTTGTTTTCTCCTTCTCACTGATGACTTATAATATTTCCTCTATTGTCGAAATGTTTATCTCTGTACACTGACATGAAACACCTTTTTTGGGGGGAGGCAGAAGTGAAGAGTGGTTTAGAACAAATTAAAATGAATTCATGAATAAAATGGAAAACTCAACCATCCATCCTCACACCCTAATAGCTAGGGGGAAATTTCAGGCAAAAATCTGTTATCTGTTGACTGAATGGTACCACAAGGAAATTCATTTGTCTGAGAACTTTTGAAAGTATTACCTGGACAAAATCCCTTAAATTTGATATTGTACAAACCGTATATAAAATAAAGGTTAATTACATTTATTTACAAGCTGGCTTGTGAGAAGCTGTATATTTCACACTATATTTTAAAAAGGAAGTAAATACTATTTGTCTGGCATAAGGGCATAATTGCATAATTTTGTGTGTGTGTGTGTGTGTGTTTGGGGTAGTATGTTTGCTTACTCATGGCATTCAGAAACAGTTGTCTACTAGAGGAAGCAATCAACCTGTCAGAAAGGAGATACAGGACAGCATTGCCAGAATCTGTAAGCCAAGCCTCCAGCTCCATTATCCTTCTCCAGCTGAGTTGCCCAACAGCAACGTTCCATTTGCTTCCCTTGATCTGTTACCATATGCGGGTCTGAGACATGAGAGCATGCTGAACCTTGAACCTCCAGGTGCATCTTTATAAAGAACAGTGTTATTATGCAGGGTTGCATGAAGTATTGTGTGATAGGTGAGGACCGACTATGCTAATTTCACCTCTAAATAAATACAACCATTCATTCATGTGAAAAAAGGAAAGGTATGCTCATGGGGTCCTCACTAGGGTGGAAGCTCCAGTGTCTTATTGAGCATTTTTGTCTTTTCCATGATCACCTTCTCCTTACTTACCAGTTCTGCTAGACATATCTTATTTCAGGAATTTTGTATCTGTAAGTCAGTGGTGGCCTAGTCCAGCCCTAGAACCAAAGGTACCTCCAAGTATCTTCTTGAAGCTCTTGTTCCCACTTGACTCTTGACACTAGACTTTTCCCATTCCCTGGAACAAGGAGGGGGACTTAAATTACATTTTATAGAAGGTCCCTGTGTGTGTTTCTCTCCCTTTTAAACAGATTGCATCCCTACTTTTCACTGTTAAATATTTTTTGTAAAATTATACATTTCAAACCCAGAAGTGGATCTATAGCTACTTATCCATTTGGTTTGTGGGTGGAGGGCTTGTGGGTAGGACATGTAGCTGTTGAAGGATCCTAAGGGGAAGTTCCAGAGTCACAAGAGTTTTCCACTCCTGCTGTGCAGTTCTGGATAGGAGAAATGTGAGCTGGTGTTGCCTACATGAGAACGAGGGTGGCGTAGTACTATGATGCAGTAGTTGAAAACGCCAATGTCATTCCAGGTACCAACCCTAGGAATATAGAGTCTAGTTGAGGGAAGAAGTAGTACCCACTCTATTTGGTTTTGGTCAGGCCTCACTTGAAGTACCCTGTCCAGTCCTGGGCACCACAGTTCAAGAAGGATATTGACAAACTGGAACATGTCCAGAGGAGGGTGACCAAAATGGTGAAAGGCCTGGTAACCATGAAGCCCTATCAGGAACAGGTGGGGAGCTGGGGATGTTTAGCTTCAAGAAGAGAAGGTTAAGAGGTGACATGACTGCTGTGTTGAAATACTTGAATGAATGTCATGTGGAAGGTGGAGTAAGCTTGGTTTCTGCTGCTTCAGAGACTAGGGCATGGAGCAATGGCTTCAAACTACAGGAGAAGAGATTCCATTTTCACATCAGGAAGAACTTCTTGACAGTAAGAACAGTTTTACAGTGGAATATACTGCCTTGGAGTACAGTGCAGTCTCCTTCTTTGGAGATGGCTGGATGCCATCTGTTGGGAATGTTTTGAATGTGTAATTTTACATGGCAGGATTGAGAGGTTCTTGAGTTCTCTTCCAACTCTATGATCTGTGAGTGTTGGACTAGGACTCTGGGAGACCAGGGTTTGAATCTCTGCTCAGCTATGGAAACCCATTGAACAATTTTGGGCAAATCACAATCTCTCAGCCTTATGAGAAGGCAGTGGCAAAATTCATCTTAACAAATCGTGCCAAAAAAACTTGTCTTAACCTTAAGACTTGACATAACAACAACAAAAACAATAGCAAAGTTGTATAGGTGGGTTGTGGTGTGAGCAGAAGAAGGGCAGTGTTTTCCTAGAACATTTTAGATGCATCTCTAATCCCAGCCATGACCATGGATCACTCTTGTGGCTGTTACTCATGTTTTGGCTTTGGATTGCCAAGTGGTATTTTCTTGGCCAATGTGGGAATAAAATGCTGGACTACTCAGCCTTTTGGTCTGATCCAGTACGGCTCTCATTAAGTCTAATCTTTTGCCAAAGAGCTCAGAATATTATACCTCAGGTGTACTTTTCAGACCCCCTTCAAATGTAGAAAGCCACAGAGTCGAGTGTTGACTAAGGTTTCACCGTTCAGGTCTATCCACTATATGGCACTGAAGGCTGTCCATTTTGCTCTTCATGGACAAGCAACCTTTGGATGAGTCAGAACATCAGACAATAGAAAGCATGCAACATAATTAGTGGAAGAGGAATACTGTGGCATCTTATTTCTCAAGAGATCTCATTTTGTTAAAAATGGCATTACCCATGAAAGAAACTCCCCACAATTTCTTTTAGTCAATGATGCAACTGCAGTGAGAACTAATTGAAGGCACACAAACAAACACACATACGCAAAGGTATGCACACATACACACACTCACACAGAATGCTTCTTCTATTATACTCTCAATGTGCTGTTCTAACTCATTCGTTCTAGCAGTCCCACAGATGAGCACTGTGGCCACAGAAGAGTAACCTTCCCCCTGAATTCTGATACCACACCTGTGAGGTGCTTTTTGATGCTTCGACTCGCACCTTGGTACTGAAAAAAGAATTTTTACCCAGTCAGCTGGAAACCTACGTGGGAACAGTGGAGAGAAGGGTATGAATGGATGCTACCTCCTGAACAAAAACGTGGTCTCCTTTAAGGAAATGTTGTAATAATAACATTTGTGAGGTATGGATGTGTGCTTGGAAGAGAAAGAGATAAAAAAAAAGGAGAAATGGAAACAAGTGACAGCCAGTAGCTTTCATGACAGTGGGGTATTTGTGTGATTGCTATCTTGATTTTCATCCAAATGTTCAAGGAACTATCCAAGGTCCTCAACTTCTTTTGGGGATGAGGTTATGCTCCTTAAATTTCAGACTTAAATCCAGAGCACATTCATTACCCTGTTGACAAAGGAAATAGTGGCCACCACCAAGAGGAAGTCATAGGTAAGGGTTTTTCCATAACTCTTAAAGATATGCTGATTTGAACTTAATTGAAGGCAGAGATTGACATCCTATTTGTGAATTATGATGGTGTAGGTCCAACTTAACACCACTGTGATTCACTTTTTTGATCATTGCAGAGGTTGGAATTTTGTACTGGTTGCACAAACACCCAAGGTCTCCTAATCCACATTCTGTATGCAGCAGCCTCTTCTCCATATGTCTATTTCTTGGCCAGTGAGAGTTTCGGGAACACAACCAGCTATTTTCTTATAGTTTGAAGCACAGCAAAGGCACCATCTTCAGGGACCTTCAGAGCGCTGTCACAAGTGGACTTGTTGCTGTCTCTCCAGCTATAGGAAAACAACTGGACACTTCTCTGCTGTTCCCTCTCTCCACTAGCTAGGAAATGGGTGGGTTGTGGGAAGGCACAGCAGAGGAAAGGTGACTTGGGAGGGAGGTTGGATGGCAAATGTGTCATGGTTAGACATGTACAATATGGTTCCTCGTCCAGGATCTTGCCCAAAGACTTCAACTACCTGCTTTCATCCGTATGGATGCTACTGATCTGAAGTCCTTTCAAAGATTCCTACTCCATCTTGCTTTAAATCCCACCACTGGATAGTCCCTTTCTTTTTCTACCCCAGAGAGAGATAGGAAGAGGTTTTTTTTTTCTAGGTTTCCCATTTAGCCCATCTGATAACAAAGCCTAAAAGTACCATTATGCAACACTTTGCACTTTGCATTCATTTAGCTGTCCACAAAAGAAATTTTGAAAAAGAAGAAGAAGCAAGGAATGTTTTCTATGTGTGTCTATGTGCTTTTAAGTCACCTGTTTACTTATGGTGACTCCATGCGTTTCATAGGGTTTTATTAGGCAAGGAATACTC
The DNA here is from genome assembly GCA_948474755.1 of Ctenosaura bakeri. Lineage (NCBI taxonomy): Eukaryota > Metazoa > Chordata > Lepidosauria > Squamata > Iguanidae > Ctenosaura > Ctenosaura bakeri. The sequence goes on along the minus strand of CAOLHI010005026.1, from coordinate 6,692 downwards.
AGAGGGTGTGTGTTATAGATGAGTTTATTGTTTTCCTGCAAGCTTTCTTTGTTGTCTAGTTTTCACACCTATACATAGAAATGGGAAATATTAAGGCCTCGATTATTCTGACTTGGATATTTACTGATAAATCTTTATGCTTGAATAGCTTACCTAGTTCCTTCACAGCTGCCCTTAGTCTTTTTCTGACTTCTTGACCATATTCTTCATTTTGATGAGTGACTGAACCAAGGTGTCCACATGCCTTTACATATTGGACGTCTATCTGTTTCAACTGAGAAAGGAAAGCCCTACTTGGGTCTTAGGCTTTACAGTTCAAGAGACAAGAAGAAGTGGATGAGGATGAGTATGCTACTTGGACACCCACTCCTATCTCATCACCACTAGTGCCCTCCATATGATGAGGGTGGATTTCTGCAACGGAGACCCTTTTGTGTCTATGTAGGTGCCTCCTTTGACATTCACAGTCAAAATGGACTCACAATACTTTGTACCAGGTTAACCCTCATCCAGGCAGACAGAGCATTGTGGTTCTCCCAGAGCCATATGTTCTTTCAAAATCCACACAGAATTAAATTTAACAGGTAAGGCATTTTATTGGCCATAATTATGTTGGTGTCTTCACACATCTAAATTCTTCTACAAAGACAAATAGACATCATTGTCTGATGTGAAACCATGTATTAGATTCAAGGTTGTAGAAGTGGAGTTGTGTATGTTATAAGGTTGTAAATCCTCAACTGTTTGATCTTCCTTGTGAGTCCCATGTTGGGGTAAGAGTGGTATAATAGACAGACAGATGGACAGATTACTCTACAATATTCTCCTAGTATTGGAGCATCCCAGAGTGTTGAGAAGCAATTATTTTGTGCAGAAGAACTCATCTTTGGTGCACAAAGAAAAAAAAAATTTGCTCAACAAAAAACAGGTTCCCTGTGTAAGAAACCACATTTTCTGCACAAGAAACTCATTTTCTTTGCTGAAAACAGTTTCTTGGTGCAAAAAGCCATGTGTTCTTTTTTTCAAAATAATTCTTCCACAACATTTTGGAACATTTGAATTCCTTGAGAATATCATATAAAATTCTCTTTATCAGTCTTTCCAATTGGGTTAATTGGGTCCAGTTGGGTTGGGAACTCTTGATTCCCTACGCCTGAATGATTTTTGGACAATGGAGCATTTTTTCTTTTTCTGCAGCACACATTAGGGTCAGAAAATATTACGGATTTAATATACTTAGTGAAAGTGTTTTAAGCTCCCTGGGAGACAGCTGAGATGTGAGGAGACTCAAATCTGTCAGAAATTTGAGAGCCCCCATAGTCTTACTAAAAAAGGATAATAGCCTAACAACTATGTAATGCCTAATATTTTACATTTGTTATATTAAAAAACCTCTTAAAATCTGAGGCCTCAAATTTTGTATATTTCAAAGTCCAGCACTGAATGTGTTGTAATATGGATTATACTCCAGATATAGATTATTTAAATATGTAATTTTGTGTGTGAGAATTATGGGTGATGTAAGAGAAATATATTAGTTTGAAATGCAAATTTAATTGTATTGTGTGGTTTCAGATGGAGTTGGTCAATGAGACTGCTGTCAAGGAATTTATATTGCTGGGATTTGAAGTCAATGAAGAGATAAGGTTCTTGCTTCTCATATTTTTCACTACACTCTACATGCTGACATTGGTGGAGAACATTACCATTATCACCCTGGTGCTTCTTGACACCCATTTGACCCAACTTCCCATGTACATCCTGTTGAGCAATTTCTCCTGGCTGGAAATATGTTACACAAGTGCCATTGTCCCTCGGATGCTTTTTGACCTAGGTTCTCCTCCTGGGATCATCTCCTTCCAGGCTTGCTTCCTCCAGTTCTACATTTTCTTCTCTCTTGGTGCTACTGAATGTTTCTTCCTCTCAGCTATGGCTTTGGATCGGTACCTGGCAATCTGCTATCCACTCGTCTATCCCAAAATTATGTCTACACATTGCTGCTATCTCCTGGTGGCCAGCTGCTGGGTTCTAGGCCTCTCATGGTACCTTATTCCTGTACTGTTGATCTGTACCTTGTCCTTCTGTGGGCCTAACATCATTGACCATTTCTTGTGTGATCCAGGCCCAATCCTGTCCTTAGCTTGCCCTCCCCTAGGAAATGCTTCACTTATTTGTGATATATTCATTTATGCTCTTGCTTTCATCAATGTTTTCTTTGTTGTGCTATCGTACAGTGTGGTGATCCTCACCTTGACAAAAGCTTCTTATGAAGGTAGTCGTAAGAAGGCCTTCTCCACCATTTCTTTCCACCTCATGGTGGTCACTCTCTTCTATGGCTCATCAGGAGGCATGTACTTAATTCCAGGGGGTGAAAGTCAGTCAGAAATCACTAAGGCAGTGACAGTCTTCTACACAGGCATTACACCTTTTCTGAATCCCCTGATCTATTGTCTCAGGAATCAGCAGGTGAAGGAGGCTCTGAGGAGGTTGCTGAGGAGAATGGAGAAATTCCTGGCAAGAAAGGTGACAGTATGAAAAGCAGGAATGAAGGGAAGGCATAAGAAATCAGACCTAAATCCAATAAATATCCTGGTTGGAATCCCATTGGTGATAATGGCTTGCAGAATTTGGGGTTATGCTTCCATGTAACATTTTAACTTTGTTGCACAAATTGATATTCAGTCACTCTTTGTGCAACACTTCTTCTGTTCCTGTGCAAGGCAGCTTTATAGTTCCCCTCTTGTCTGGCACTTCTTGGCTGGGAGAGGATAGAGATTGAGCATTTAGTGGGTAGGGATAGGAAGTGCACAGTTGGATAGTGTTTGACCATCCAATGTCCAGCTTGTTCCTCTGCTGGAGAAAAGAGCAGCTGTCACTTGCCCCAACCTCCATCGTACTTGGAAGAAAAGGATGGAAGAGACTTCCAAAAGATGGTTGCATCGTGTTGCAGTCTGTGAGTCATCATATAGCTTTGTGGCCAACTTATTGAGAAGTGTAGAATCTTAGAATCATAGAAATTCAGAGTTGGAAGAGACCACACAGGCCATCCAGTCCAACCCCCTGCCATGCAGGAACACCCTCAAATCAATCCCGACAGATGACCATCCAGCCTCTGCTTAAAAACCTCCAAGGAAGGAGACTCCACTACACTCCGAGGCAACAGATTCCACTGCCGGACAGCCCTGACTGTCAGGAAGTTCTTCCTCAGGTTCAGGTGGAATCTCCTTTCCTGCAGCTTGAATCCATTGCTCCTTGTCCTGGTCTCTGGAGCAGCAGAAAACAAGTCCCCTCCTTCCTCTACGTGGCATCCCTTCAAATATTTAAACATGGCTATCATGTCCCCTCTTAACCTCCTCTTCTGCAGACTAAACATACCCAGCTCTCTAAGTCTATCCTCATAGGGCATGGCTTCCAGGCCTCTCACCATTTTGGTCGCCCTCCTCTGGACTTGCTCCAGCTTGTCAATATCCTTCTTGAATTGGGGTGCCCAGAACTGGACACAGTATTCAAGTTGGGGTCTGACCAAAGCAGAGTAGAGTGGTACCAGTACCTCCCTCGATCTAGACACCATACTCCTATTGATGCAGCCGAGAATTGCACTGGCTTTCTTGGCTGCCGCATCACACTGCTGACTCATGTTCAGCTTGTGGTCTATGAAGACTCCTAGATCACTTTCACACGTACTGCTATCCAGCCGCGTGTCCCCCCTCCTATATTTCTGTATTCCATTATTTCTGCCTAAGTGTAGGACCTTACATTTCTCTCTGTTGAATTTCATTTTGTTCGCCCTGGCCCAGCTCTCCAATCTATCCAGGTCATTTTGAATTTTGATCCTGTCCTCTGCCGTATTAGCAACCCCTCCCAATTTGGTGTCATCTGCAAATTTGATGAGCATGCCCTCTATTCCTTCATCCAAGTCATTGATAAAGATATTGAACAGCACTGGGCCTAGGACAGAACCCTGTGGCACCCTACTAGTCACTTCTCTCCAGGATGAAAGGCAGCCATTCGTGATCACCCTTTGGGTTCGGTCGGTCAACCAATTACAAATCCAACTAACGGTAGCCCTGTCCAGCCCACATTTTACTAGCTTCGATGCAAGAATGTCATGGGGAACTTTGTCAAAGGCCTTACTAAAATCGAGATATGCTACATCCACAGCATTCTCTTCATCTATCAAGCAAAGTGAGGAGACACCCTTTCTAATACTTTTTTTTTAACCTTGGCCTCAGATTAGAAAGTATTAATTCTCTGGGCAATTTAAGTATTTTTCATACATTTTCCTAAAGTTCTTGTTTGTCAAATTCTGCTTTTCTTCTCAGTTTTATGCATTCAAGTCCCATTGTGTTTTTTTCTTTCGCTGAAGTTTTTATTTCTGTACACTGAAATGGAATCCACTTTTGGAGGTGAGGGTTGACCTGGAGAAATTTAAAATGAATTCATGAATAGAAACCAAACACAACCACTCACCCGCACTCCCTAATAGCTGGGGAGAAATTTCAAGGGAAAAAATCTGTTGGTCTGTTCACTACATGGTACTACAAGGAAATGCATCTGAGAACCTTCAGAAGTATTACTGAGGCAAATTCCCTTGAACTGAATATTGAACAAACTGTTATAAAACAAAAGTGATTATTTCTTTATATTTATTTAAATACTTACTTGTGTGGTGTTGGAGTGTTCTTTGCAATATTTTGAAAAATAAGTTAATACTGTTCGTCTTGCATAATTGCGTAGTGGCACAATTGTGTGTTTCTGTCCGTGTGTGGACAATATTTTGGCTTACTCTTGGCATGAGAGAACGGTTGGGCCATTAGTGGAAGTGTTAAACCTTTCAGAAAGGAGTTACTTGGCAGCTTTACCTGGACAGGTAAGCCAAGCCTCCAGCTCTATTAACCTTCTCCAACTCAATCTCCCAAGAGCAATGCTCCATGTGCCTCTCCCTGGACTGTGTGTAGGTCTGAGAAATTATAGCATGCTGAACCTTGATTATGCATTCAGGTGCACTTTTATGAAAAACAGTATTATTATATAGGGTTGAAAAAACTGCTCTTTGGCAGGGCTCTTAGCTAAGAACCACTATGTGGCCCAAGAAAAAAGCAACCACAAAAAATATATCAGCTTTAATCCAATGTGATGTAAATCCCTGTTTATATTACTTCATTCTGATAGTCTTGCAGAGGTCTCTTCCTCTGTCTTTAGGCCATGTACCAGGGAGCACTAGAAAGCATTTTAGATAGACAGATGGATAGATAGATAGATAGATAGATAGATAGATAGATAGATAGATAGATAGATAGATAGATGATAGGGGTCCTGCAGATCTGAGCACTGATGTCATCATTTTGAATTTGGCTATTGGGGATGTAGTAAGCCCCTTCTTTAAGTCTGCCTGCTTCCTCCAAAGCATGGAATGGCCGTTTCTGGAGCTTTTTGTTACAGTCCCATGCACCCTGCATGATTGGCTTGATTTAATTGGCAATATTAAATTATTGGCACCATATTAATTGGCATTGATATAAATGAAACCTGAGGTGACTGGAAGGTCAAGCTGGAAAGAGGCAGATTACTAACTGTAAACGTGAGATAGTAACGCCGGTCAGTCATATCTGCTTCCAGGTGAAAACCAAAGTAATTGTCAGGCAGATTGCACAGCAACTCTAGAAACAATTGGCTTAAGCTAAGAGCTGGACATTTTGGAGCAGACAGAGGAAATCCCCACCAAATTGTGATTGTTTTAACCTGGATCCCTCACACCTGGACGTTTCCTTGCTTTGTCTTCCCAACGTCTCCACAATATAGGGGTATTATGACAGCCATTACCATTTTGTCACCTGAACACTAAGGCCATTAACTCTGTCGGGACTTAATTGTATGTGTTGCAACACCCATTGTCCTCTTGGCTGGGAGAGAAATTCACACCTATATCTGCAGGGTATTTTTCAGATATAAGAACTCTGAGTTAGTCCAGTTGAGTGCAGTTTCTTGCCTTGCTGAACACCACACTGTTGCTGTGTTTCCCAGTTGAGAACTGTCCTTAGGTTCGTACCTAAGCCACGTCACTGTTTTCCCCTCACTGGTCTTTAGATCAGTAATTATCACCTGAATCCCTCAAAGTCTGTTATCCACACTTTCCCCCTTTTATCTTTGGTTAGTCCTTGTGTATTTGGATATTTTTGTGTGCTTGCATGAATCTTCAATAAAACACACTTTTAATTTTCATTTGATTCATGGCTGGTTTATTCCTGCATGATTCCATAAATATAGGTAGAGTAGATCTTGCTGAGTTACCCCTCCTCTTGCAGGCCTCCTAATTTGGAGCTAATCAATTACCCATAGTCACATGGAGGTACTGGTATCTTAGGTGGACCCCTGAGTCACCCACATTTTGGGGTGATGTTATCAGTAGATCAACATTCAGTGCCATGCAGAGGAAGTAATATCATCCCCTATGGTTTCCAAAAAAAGACACCCACACATCTATTGGAAACTTCTCTGTATGGATGTCTCTAGCAGAATTATGGCCATTACGTGTTTTTAAAGAAATTAGATTAGTTCATGGAGGAAAAGGCTGTCTTCTATTGGAAACTGTGATAACTGAAGCCCCTGTCAGAGCTGCTGCTGCTGAACAGCAGCTGTTGGTCCCTGTTGCTCAGGGTGGAGATGATGAGCAGCAGCTGTTGGTCCCCGTG
>CAOLHI010005025.1:0-87711 GCA_948474755.1 Ctenosaura bakeri | reverse complement strand
AGACAGCCAATAGCAGATTGAGCATCAGTGGCAAACTGCCAAAGGATAGAGCTCCATATACCATACAACCTGTCCTTTGCCCTTCAATCTGATGTTCTCATTGCAGTTGAGGACATTGTCTTCTCTCTGATGTTAAAAGATCCAGTCCGGTCTGACAGCCCTGTCAGATTCTATACATAGAAAGGGAGTGGGATTGAAAGTATCAAGTTCATGACCACAGGCAGCAAAATATCTCATTGTATGTGTGAAGACTGGCAACCTAGGGAAACTTGAATTTGGAATTAGAAGTGGACAAACAGGCTAGCAAGAGCTGCCAGTTTGCACATAGTCAACGTACCTGAGCAGTGAGATTGACCACGCTATGGCGCACAAATCTAGGGATCAGATGCAACCCTGTTGGTTCCTTTGATAACTTGCAGCCAAGCTGCAATAGCACTCTTTAAGTAGTTGCAGTGAAACAGAACAGAGACTAGGCCAGTAACTTCCATCTCTGAGACATCCTAGATCTCAAAGGAAGCTTGTGGTGGTGTTGTTGCTGTTGCTTTTGTTGTTGCTGTTAATGGATGTAAGCATTCATTGGCTGGCTTTTATTCTAATTACAAGCTCATGTGATGAGTGGAAGTCTACGACTGATGAGTGGAAGTCCACGACTGGAACGAAAATGGCTGCCAAGAAATGAAAGAGAAGTATGTTTTTGAGGATCCCGGTATCTGTAAAAGTATATTTAACAAAGCCCAAATGCAGACAACCCAAAAGTGACTATTCAATAACCATGAAATGTTGAGTATCAGTTGGAGAAAAGTGATAATCTGGGGTCCTGGTAGAATGCCTTACTTGGGGGCTAAGATACAGCATTGCAGGTTCAACTTGCATTTCCTCATTAATTAATTCTAGATATCTATGCTGACATTAATCTGTGTTTTAATTCTTGATTTTGCATTATTAGTTAATCAGTACAGTCTTTGTAAGGGGGTTAGTCTGAGAACTGAACTCACTGTATTTACCATATATCTCTGATCCTGTATAATTATTATTGATCACTAACCACTAATCACCAAGTGTTGGTAGTTTGGGGTTCATAAAATTAAGCAAACAAGAGGTCATCATAGGTACTGTGTTCAGGTACTGTGTGTTTTAGCAGGACTCATTTAAGATCAGTAAAGCTGGTGTAAGAAATTGCCTTTCAAACCTGGTATACCATTGTCCAGTGGAGGTGCTGAAGCAATGAGCAGAGAACTCTCATAGGAAGCCACATGAGCAAAGCATATTGCTCATGATGCACATGGTACGTTGCCAGGATGCTGTCCTTTCCTTTATACTGTGTGATGTTGGTGTTGATATGTATTTAGTGCTATTGGCTTCAGATTTATTTGAGAAGAAATATCCTCTCAATTTGCATCCTCAATTGGCATCAGTTTTCTACTCCAGTCTGACAAGCAGTTTGATGAATGAGACTATAGTCATTGTAACTATTGTAGTGATGTCTCCCTTAGCCATGATAGGAAGAGAAATAACATGCCATTTACAGTTGCATTTCCCCATCTGAATTGTCATCCTTGTATGAATAAACCTCATCATCCTCTTTGGCCTGTACCAGCTTTCCACATTCTGATGAACTCCAGATGTCTTAGAGTACAGGTCCTACCATCCCCAGCCAATGTAGCATCTGGTTGTTCTAGATGGGATGATGGGACTTCTCGTCCCTCACACTGATAGGCACCAGCATAGAGAAGTCTTGCCTATGTGACAATGTTGTTGGATTGCATAATATGCTGTCTAATAATAACACACACAGTGCTTTAAACAAATTTTGATTTACTTTAACATATCACAAAAGTACAACTTTGCAGCTAAGTATTGTTTGTAGGTATATCATGTATTCAGAGCATCTTCATGGTGGAAACGTTCAACTTAAAGCAGAATTAAGAGATATTTTTGGATGAAAGTCTAGAGTTTATATTTTTGTGGGGAAAACACTAGGGAATAGTTTTATATTAAGGCACAGCGAGGTGGAAACCTTGAAAAATTGAAGACATAAATGTGTAGACCACATCATCAATTCACAGGAATTCATAGTAGGGTGGCTGAAATTCTTAATCTTGTTTGCCTCACTCAAATGTGGAATAATTTTGTTCAAGTAATAGAGAACATCTAAAATTATGCTAGCAGAGCAAATTTGTTATTAGTCCAGGGCAGAGGCCCAATCTAATTTTTGGAGACCCCTCAGCCCTCCAAAGCACCTGGAACCTAATTTTGTGTTTTTATAGGTATATTCAAAAATAAGATTAAAATCACCACCTCTAGTGCCACAGTTTGTCCTTTAACATTCACCTGGACCTTCAAAACATCATAAATCAACCTAATACTGAACATACACTCACATGAGAAGTGCAAATTAGAAATAGACCTTGGTGTTGCTTGCAGGCCACCCTTTCAGCTAAATTTCAGCCAAAATGTATCTGTGCAGCCTGCTAAAGGTGTGAATACCTTTGTGAAGCTGGCCAAGTCACTCTAGAATAACTGAAGACACCAAAATGAGTTTTGTAGGCAAAACTGAAAGAAATATATCTTGACTGAAGAAGTGAAAGAACAATATCATTGCATTTTTTTAATCCCATGGCAGTAGGGATTTCTTGAATGGCTATATTTAAAATATTACCTTAAAATTCATAGCAGGATTAACTTTTGCTTTACTTAATGACAGTACTGAATTATGGGTTAAAATGGGTGGGAGGCATGCAGACCTTCAAATGTCACTGGCACTCCCATCAGCCCTAGCCAGCTAGGCCAGTGGTGAAGAATGATGAGAACTGAAGCCCAGGTCATTCTTATCCCTACATGATTCTCACCCCTAGTTCAGAAAGTAGTACATACTTCTCAGAGGCCTGGGGAACCGAAACCAGATATTCTTGGTTTGGTAGATGGACACTGGGCAAAAGGTAAGGAGTTAGAAACTTAGTATTACACAAGCTCTGTATAGCTTCTTTTGTAAAATTGTAGCAGTACGGACATACTTCGGTAATCAAAGCCTCTGAGAGTTTAGCTGCTTTGTCAAAGGCTTTTTACACTTGCAAAGTTCCCCATTTCTTCCTTCTCTGACTAGCTGAATGATTTTTATCAATATCAGCACTGGAAAGATGATGGAGAAGGACTGGCAAGACACAGGCTTTGGGTCGGGTTGAAGAAACCAATGCAATAAAACTTGAGCTGGGAAATAATGAGATTCTATTCCAGTTGACCCTGTTGTAGCCAAGTGTACCTCCTTTTAAAAGGGCAAGGTATATATTGCCCACTCAGCTATGGAAACCCAAAGGGTGGCCTTGGCATGTCACATACTCTCAGTCCGAGAAAACTCTGTGATAGGGTTGCTGTAGGGTCATCATAAATTGGAAATGACTTGAAGGCACACAACAACAAACAGCATCTGCCTCCACTGAGCGACTCTTACTGAGCAGTTTTAAACATGGGAGAACAGATAAGCCTGCCCCCACTGACTCCCCCTAGCAGGTCAAAAAAGCACAGGTGTGTAAGTTTGGCCCATGAAAATGGAGGTAATAAGAAAAGTGGAGGGTGTTGAAAGAAAGCCATCCTTCAATGTATTTTGGAGGAAGGTTCAAACATGTACCGGACTTACCTGTCCTGGTTGTTTCCTTTCACATTTGTGTATGGTCAGCTTTGAATAAAAGGTGTGCTGAAACATGTTAGACTGCTCTTCTTTTGTGGTGTAGGTGTCTGTCCTTGTTCTTTGCATATTACCTCTGTCTCAGGTACCGAATTTTCCATTAACAAAGTAATGCCCAGAAACTCATCTAATTCATTAATTGAAGAATACCAGTATTTCTGGAGACGATATTACATATATGTTTTATGTTAACCTTTGAGCACTAGAGCTTTATTTCTAAATATTTTTCGGTAACCACTGGACACTTAACAATGTGCTCCAAATCTGATAGATTCAGTGTAAGGTCTGCAGCAGACCTCCAACCAGATGTACATTTGATGTGAAAGCAGAACTGTTTGCAATTGACAGCCCAGGGCACAGTTTCCAGTTTTCCACCAGTGACAAACAGCCTGTTTCAGGATTTACCCATTGATTTGTCTTGTTTTGCATTGACTGCAGTGTGTTCAACATCTTCTCCATCAGAAATGTTTATAGGAGAGCAGTATATATAAGGAGACAGACCTGGGTTTCTTGCTATCTTTAATGCTCCTCAGTAATGACGTGACAAAAATAAATTCTCAAGAGTAAAAATGTAAAAGGACTTTTGGGGGTGCAATTTTGCAGTGGAAGTTTGGGAGTGGAGTGGAAATATTCTGAATACTTACCCTGTGACCGGCATAATGCATTTTCTTTAATTTCTTAATGGTTAGCGATTTTGTCTGGAGTTGGAGTACGTGCTGCATTGTGAGATACTGGAAATGTGAGAGACATTCTTTATGTGGTCACTTGACTGATGGCTATAACTTCACCTGCCACTCTCTGAAATGATCCACTGCCTAAACAGATCGTGCAGTTGTAGTACGGCTGGAATGGAGTCAATCTGCCTGAGGCTGCTCTCTAGATAGAATCCACACAGACACCTGAGATGGCCTTTCTATCCAAACGAAATGCTGAATGAATTGCCCATTTGTCTAAAGACCTTTCTATCATTCCTATCCTGAACATGACGTGGCCTAATACTTTGGTTTAAAATATTGGTCGTTAGCTGGGGGGGTTTCCCCACCACCTTTATTTCTTTCTTTATGAGATTCTACAATATCCTTTGTTGAGAGAATGAACTGGAGGAGGAGAGTTTGGCTATGGAGTCTCTTGACTACATTCCTAGGGATGAGAAAGACAGTCTTGTCCTCATTCTCATTGTTTCATTGTGTGAGCTTTGCGGCAGACTGTGACAAAAGGGCTACCTAGGCATGCCAGATATATTTTGTTGTACATTTTTAAATGGGCTCTCTTACATCTTTCAGAGCCAAGGCACAGAGAGCTCTCATGCCTGCAATCCATTCACTTAGCTTCCTGGAATACCGGGACCTTCTTGAAAATTCAGGATATGTGCTGAGCTTTAAAATAGTAGCTGGAATAGAATGAAGAATTACAGAAGAAAAACAAAGATGGAAGATTTCTGGATGATGCAGAATAGAGCTCAGAATTTTAAAGTAGCTCATTTGTGCTTGCCAATATGTTTTGAAAATGTATTCATTGCTTTATGAGTACATCTTATTTCTTGGAATATTTTAAACCACGGTTAGATGGACATCTCATAGGAGAGCTTTAGGAGTGGATTCTTGTGAAGCAGGGGATTCACGTGGATAGCCCTTGTGGTTCCTTCCAGCTGCACAATTCTATGGTGTTTTTATTTGTTTTTTTTTAATTCTTGTGGATTATTATTAATTATTAATTTACAAAAATAATTACTTGGAAATTTTTTAATGCCAAAAAAAAAAAAATCTCCGTCCCAAAACAAACTACTTACATGTAATAGGTGACATTACTCACTACACTTCAAAAGTAAGGATGTTAACAGTTGATATATAGCTTTGCAAAATAGCATTTATTTATGTCTCAGTACCCCCAAAAGTAATGTATTCATGCTGCTATCAAATTCTGATGCAGAGGATATAGGTTGGCCTAGGTTTGCCATGTTTCAGCACTTACCATGAGAACCTGCATGGTATAGTAATTTGAGTTCTGGAGCCCAAAGTTTGATTCCCCACTCAGCCATGGAAACCCACTAGGTAATCTTGGGCACCTCACACATTCTCAGCCCCCAGAAAACCCCATGATAGGATTGCTGTAAGTCAGAAATGATTTGAGGGCACACAACAGAACAACCACATACTCTCATACTAACACCCAAGATCCTTTAGTGGGTACTGGGATCTAATTGATATCATGGCCCACATGGATATCTATGTGCAACACAATCCTACGGAAAACTACTTGTGGGAATATGGAGTATAATGTTTTCATACTCTTTGATTAACATCATTAAATTACATGATGGCAACCACCTGGAAAAAAAAGATTGCTATAACGTTATCATAATCAGATAAGATCATGGGGCATTGTGTCACAGAAATAGATAATTGTGCTGCAATAAAGAATAAAAGTCCCATAAACAAGTCTTAGTGGGCTGGTTGCATGGGCTGCTGGTCCACAGGGAGTTTCCAGAACACAATGATACAGTTGTAGACCATAGGGACAAATATGTTATTGGTCTTTGCTATATTAAAAAAATAATTGGTACCCCTCCCCAGCACCTTGAGAAGCACTGCCATAAACCATTCTTTGCTCTGTAATATGCATACTACATTACTGTGCCATTTCCTATTGTGGAATCTACCTTTGAAAATACTTGGAGAAGTGATGTCTTTTGTCAATAATATTGAGGAGAGCTTTGTAGAACACCACAAAGATGAACAGATCTGCAAAAGCTTTAATGACAACATGTACAGCAGGGGTGGGGAACATGTATCACTCCAAATGTTACTGGATTGCAACTCCAATTTGCCTTAGGCACTATAGCAAATTGGGTGGGATGATTGGACTTGCAATCCACAGCATCTGGTGGGCCAAATGCCCCTCATTCCTGATATATAGTTTTCTATAAACAGCTTTTTTTTTCATTTTGGTCTGATTTTGACAACTAGCAAACCCCACATGTTTATGATGGAGAGCTCAACGTTGCTATAATTTATGATAAGTACTGTATGCCTAAAATTTCAAACAACATTTGAAGCAAAAAAAAATGAGATGAAATCATAGCAAATACTTTTTCTTGTTATGTTATCTATGGATATCTGAAAACTCATGTGGCAAGACCAAAGAACTGGAATTATTGTGTGGTGATTTATATACATTGTGCAGTGGTTTATATACATTTATTGTATATTATATTATTATATACAATTATTGTGCAGTAGGATTATATACATTTCTTTTACACCATGCAGATGACAAGGTATGAGAAGAGGCCCCAGCTTGTACATTATGACATCTACTTAGTAGAGGACACTGTGTGTGTGTGTGTGAGAGAGAGAGAGAGAGAAGTTTTAATTACATGTAATTTAATGCAATTACACCAAATTTACAAAATCCTTCTCCCAGTATTGTCCTTCCTGCTTCTGTTTGGTGCATCTTTGCTACTTCAGCTACACCCTATTTCGTACACAGTATCCACAGATTTCTTTCTCTTCTATCTCACACATATACACATAGGCCAATATAACAATGGAACAGCAAAAAATCTCTGCCAGCATACTACTTCTACTACTACTACTACTACTACTACTACTATTATTATTATTATTATTATTATTATTATTATTATTATTTGCCCCCCACCTCTCATCAGGCTCAAGGCAGGGTATAATAGAGGTTAAAATACAGTTCAAACCAGCATACCAGTTAAAACAGATTATGATTAAAATACACTAAAAGCATAAAACCATTCAAATGCAAATATATCATAATTAAAAATACATCATAGTTAAAAATAGACTGGGTAGACCTGCGAGTATGCCTTTCTTCATTTCCAGCCATCTCTCATAGTAGTAGTTTGTTTTGGGGAGGTGGGAGGTGAGATGGTTTCTGAAGGAAGAAGTGAAGCACTGGACACTCATTGTTATTTTCCCATCTCTGAATTGGTGTTCTGCTTTCTGTTTCTTTGATTAACCAACATGTGGGGTATGCTATGGCTATGCAGCAAGCTTTGTGGCTGATGTGGGGTTTCAACCTGTGTCTTTTTCATCTAAGTCCAAGATTCTAGGTGCTACACCGCACTGACTCTGTAGTGTGGAGCATCAATGTAAACTTTCTAATTGCAAGACTGGACATTGACATGCAAAGTGGGGATCCTTCTACAAACAATGACCACAATCCACTAAGACAGTTACTATTGTATAACCTAGAATCATATATTTATAACTGGTTCACATTCATGATCCCTACATATTCATTGGTTTAGGGAATATATAGGACTGTGGAAGTGCCCTTGGTGCTCATTTAACAGGCAGCAACCACTCTGAGTTGCAAGGGTCTGTTTCCCTGGGAATGAGCTGATTGATGTCTCCACCTCCTCCCATAAGTGATCTCCAGCATGAGGGGGAATTGCAACAAGAACCTTGCTTCTGACTGTTGCATCAGAGATCAATCTTGCGAGGGATTGAAAACACCAGCCATCAGCTTCCCAGCTTACAAGAGAACAGAACCCTGTTGTTTGCAGCAACTGCTACCTGGTGAGTGAGGATTGAGCGGGGGAGATTGGACTTAGCAATGCAACGAAGATGGGTAAGTACCTAAATCAGTGACACAGAATTATGGCCAATACTGTAAAGTTTGTCTCAAATCGATCACACTATTACTTCCCATGTCACTATGCCACTGAGATGACACTACTTCCTAACCCACGCTGAGCATCTGTTTTTTAAAATGCTAATACATGCCCCACAGCTCTTATACCAAGTACTTTGTTGTTGTGTGCCTTCAAGTTGTTCCTTCTGAAGAATAAGAATATGTAGAGATACCTAAAATTAAATCTTGAGTGGGGCCTTAGGCCTTTAACTAGAGATGCCAAGGATTAAACATGAGACTTTTGGCATTCATATACTCCATTACTGAGTTATGGTTCCTCCTCTCCATCCTAAAAAGAATTCTAAGATCTCAACCAGTTTTCTCCAGACTCAGTCATGGGAGAATTCTGAGTTAACCAGAAGCAAAGTGCAATTGTAAGACATGGCTGATAATTTTATCCAAGAGGCCACAACCCCGACTAAGGACTGAGTCTTGAAGAAAGATAACATGCGGCTGTTAGTTCATTATGGCTTGGGAGTGGGTAGTACCAGAGGTTTGGTTACCAGAAAAAGGCTGACACATACTTTTGATGCAAAAGGATTCTCCTGCAATGCTGCAATATTCGGGGTTTCAGATTGTGGATGATAGGAAAGCTTTGCCTGAAAAGTTAGAGAATAGACATTGTTGGACTAGAGTGATGACACAATGTTCTGATATAGTGCTTTTAGACCAACATTTAGTAAAGTTACATTTCTCATAATACAACTCCCAGAATCCTTCTTTTTTCTATCTCTGAAGGATGGCTTCTCCACAGAGTCAGAGACTGTCTATAAAAAGAGGACCTCTGGTGCTCCCACACCAAAGACACTGTGAATTTGTTTCTTCTTTATCTCCTTTTTCTTTTCTGGCAAGGAATAAAATGAAAGAAGTGGGGAAATTTTGAAGAGTTGTAAGTATATGAGGATGGACCCCAGTAAAATTTGGTGTTTAAGATGGGACAACTTCAGGGAAAAAAAAACTTTCATAAATCTAAGCAGAAATGCAGTATTGTATACAGTTGGCCCCCAGCACCTGCTAGGGTTTGGTTCCAGGGCCCCCCATGGATACGAAAATTCATGGATGCTCAGGTCCTATTATGTGCAATGGTATAGTTTAATGGCATCCTTTCTATAAAATAGCAAAATCAAAGTTTTCTCTTTGGATTTTCTTTTTTGAATATTTTCCAGATATGGTTGGTTCAGTCTGCGGATGTGGAGGGTTGTCTATAGGTGTGTGTGTTTGTGCATTTGTGCAGTGGTGACTGGTGGCTCCCATGTCAGCCAGATGATAAATCCAATCCAGATTTTAATCCAGGCTTTAGTGGAGTTCTCCAGGGTGCTGAACTCTACAGCCAAAATAGCAATCCATAATCTGGAGTGGATTCACTGACATGGAAGCCACTAGCCACCATAGTGTGGGTGTGTATATTCATTTCTCTAACTGACTTCAATGTTACTGATGTTGTGACAGAGAAGCTCTTGTCTTTCAGTGTCTGCACTGATACGTACATCTGGCCACCAGCAGTTCCAGCCACATACAACTGTCAAACAGCAATCAGACAGCAATGATTTTCTGTCACTAGCAGCATGTACTGGATTTGAACCAGTGACCTAGAGCTGAAGGGCTTTGTATCCCATTACCAGTCTCCAAAGCCAGCTAGTTCCCCACCCACCCTCTCAACTAATCTTCATTCTAAATAACTTATTCATATTTTAAGATGGGACAGGGAATAAGATCCCTCTTTAAGCAATTTTAGATTAAAGGTTTTTAGGGGGAGGAAGAACTATGTGGATTAATTGATTAGTGGATTAGTGGTTTTAGTTGCTGCCTGTCTGAAAGTTAAGCATTTTGAAAATATGTTCCCACAATTGCTCATGGGAGCTGTAAATTCATATATACCCTTGAGTCTATGTAGTCAAGGAAATATCTGCTTGACCTAGAATAAGGTCTGAGATGATTGGGACCTTGTGCATTTTACAGATGCCAAATGATATATTTGAGATTATATGCAAGAACGATCAAAAATTAGTTTTCCTGTTAAACGTAATTCACATGTAGCATTCTTTTCCAAGATAAACTTGATGTAGATGCTTAAGCTCAGATTGTCTTTGGCTGGTGCACCTTTGCTTTCTGCACAGCTTATAGCTTTCCTTGGAGACAAAAGTTTGTAGAACTTGGAGTAAACAGGATAAATGGCACCATGACAGACCTATAACATACCTATTTTTCTATCTTATATGCTGGAAGCTGGTAGGCTAAAAGTTTAGTTATAAATATTTTCAGTTACTGCCTCCCACATCTATGCTTCGGTTTCTGTGTGTTTTGTAAAAGAATGGTTATATGTCTAGAGCTCTCAGTGGAAACAGCAAATTTAAACATAACCTTACATTTCATAATCCAATGAAAATTATGTAAATGGAAGATGCTTATTGGGCAAAGCTGTCATGTACCTGGCAAGCTGCCAGGGTGACCCCTGAATGCCGGGCATGGTCATCTTGGATAGTGTGTTATTGAGGCTTTTCCACTTGTTTGCTGACAAGAGCAAACAGCAGTAACCAATTTGGAAAACTTGCACTTCCAGAATTAATGTGGAACACGTTGAACCTTCCATAATTGCTGGGCTTGTGCACTGAGCCCTAATTGTTCACTCAGCCTGTGCTAGTGGAAGGCATTAAAGTCCCAACTTTCTAAATATGCAGCATGAGACTGAAGATAACATGAGCATATATACACATGCAAATATAGATGGATCTTGCTAAGTACACAGCCTATAAAATATGTAGTATAAGATCACTCATTTATTTAGAGATGCTTTTTACTTTGGATGAGAAATGACAGAAATCTAAATATTACAATCCAGAGTAATGTGTAACTGTCTGTACGTTATAGCCTCAACACTTTACTTTTGATATAAAAGAGATGGCAGTTGCACTTTAATTTTAAGCAAATTGATCCCAGATGCAATGTTGTTTTGTTTATCCAAGACAGGGAGTATCTAAAACCCGTATCAATGGTTTAGAGCTGGGCAATGTTGGAACCACATCTATAATTCTGTTACCTGCACTTACATGAAGTCCTCCTTAGAAGTAGCTTTGGGCCACAGCATTCTTGTTTATGGTTACATTCCCAAAAGACACCTCTACCTGAAGGAAAGTGATTTAATTTTGGTTCATTGCAAAATGAGGTTAGATAATGCAAACTGATCATATAATAACCAATTGTTGCTGGGCAAAAGCAAATCCAGACTCAAACAATGGCTGAATCCTTACATCACTGTCTTAGTTACAAATGTGTGTCATCTCCTGATCTGACTCCCCAAATCTACCTTAACAGCCAGCCACCATACTGACTGATGCAGATCTGAACTGCTGGTAATTGGAGGGCACTAGAATGACATTTCTAGCCTGCCTCTACCAGCAACCTGTGATGCAAAGAGGAATTGAGACAGGGTTCTGATTCTGATCATCACAATCTTACTCACTGGCAAGAAGGGATTGGAAACATCGTCCTGCTGGACCATGATTGTCAGCAGCACAGACCTCTGTCACTCTGAGTTTAAGGTGGGATTTGGGGGTTATTTACGATTGTTGCAACAGTGAAAATATGAGAATATGGTATAACTGAATAAAGAGCAGTTACAGATTCGTAACTCTAGGATGCCAGCCAATATCCATTTCTACTAAAATTACTCTTATTTAAAAAAACTTTTGGAAGGAGGAAGAGGAGGAGCAGAAGGAGCTTGAGAGAACAAGTTCACCAACTTCACCAATCCACTGTAATTGAATTATGTCTTCATTTTATAATACAAAAATACTCAAGGTGGATATCCATACAAGGGAATCTCTTTATTTCCCCCCTCTCTCTTTTTTCTTGCCATACAGTGATGGTAGATGCCAGGAACTGCTGGGATGCATTGTTTCTATCACTCACAGTTAATGAAAACAGTGCTGGATTAACCACACTCAAGGAAAGAGTAGGGAAACAGGCATTCTAGTTGTGAGAACAAAACCAAAGGTCAACAGTGTTAGCTTAACTTCAGCTTAGCTACTCCCGAGCATGAGGCCATGCCCTGTGGGGCTGGGAGTGGATCAAGGGGAAGACAAAGTGAGAAGAGGATAATTTTGCCTATTCCAGTCACATCAGACAAACTGGCAGGAGCAGGAGTCAGCATAAGAAACCACGGCCAGGCTATTCCTTCCTTTGTGCAGGTGAGGCAGCAGATGGTAGTAGGCAGAGGAAAGGAACAGTGGTAAAGTGTTGGAAGGTACAGTGTTTTTAATGCCATTCAATCTGCCCTGTATCCCCAGTTCTAGATTTCTGTGCTCAAGTGCATGAGGGATATGTTGAAGCAAGATTTATCTGCCAGTCCTGTTGACTTCTTTACATGGAATGGGTAGATGACACATAGTCATTCTCTTCAGGCAGCAAAATGTCTTGAGCTGGCCCTGAACCATGCAATACATTGATGCTGCACTTTCAGTGGAAGGAGGGAAAAATCTGGCTACAGGCAATAGATCAAAGTGTTAGTGGATTCAAGCTTCTGAGGAGAAGAGGTGGCTTGCAATATTGCCAAGGTTACTAAAGCTGAGCCTGAAGCCATTTTAGTATAAATCAGTGACTTCCTAATTTCAGGTCTCTTTTATTTAGTCTTACATGCTACCAGGAGGCATGGCAGAATGGAGGCTAAGTAGTGCCACCTATTATATTCCAGGAACAGATTCTAATTCCCCAGTCCCAACCCAACCCAATGCAAATATGTAATTCTCATCAATAGAAGAACACCTCCTATCCACCCTTCAACTCCCCCCCCCGCCAAATTTAGGGTGATATAGCTGCACAAAAGGCAGCAGCAGAGGCCACAGCTCCAATGACCTCTTTTCATGACTGAGGCCCTTTTTGCACGTTACTCGTTTGCACGGCGGGGGGGGGGCATCTCGTGCAAAAAGTCTCAGCAGGAATGCTGCTGCTGCTGCTTCCCTGCTGCTTGAGTTCTGCAGCACTTCCCGGTTGCGCGAGCGCCCCACGAGCTCCCCGCCCCTTCCTACCGCAGCGCAACGTGGGAATTGTAGGCTATCACTGCAGCAGGAAGTGTGACCGGCCCGGCTCCTGATGCACCACACAGCAGGTAAGTGCACGCAGGCCCCGGGAGCATTGCGCGACTGCACACCATTTTTGGCTTAAAGCCGAAGGTAAAAAGGTGCGCGTCCGCTCTGCATCCGGCTCTTGAGTGTCACGTAAATGGGAGTGCATCGTACGGACCGCCGCTCCCATTTATGCGTCGCTCAAGGGGCCCTCTCGCAAAAGAAACTGCTTGCGAAAAGGTCCTTAATCCCATTCTTTGCCCCACACAAGAACTTAGGAAAGTTACTATTTGAATTACAAGTTTCAGAATCACTTAGCCAGTAAGGACATGACTATAATTTTGACTTTGATTATCCCACCTTTCTACCAGTTTGTGACTCAATGGCTACATCAATTTACATATATTTACATACATGGGCCATTTTGTGCACTACACTGTTATAGTGCTATTATTCCACTTTCAACATCCTATGGAATCCTGGGGTTTGCAGTTTAGGGAAGGGCACTTAGAATTCTCAGCCAGAGAGCTCTTTGGCATCACTAAAGTACAAAGCCCAGAATTCCACAGGATGTTGAAAGTGGAATAATAACACTATAATAGTGTAGTGCACAAATAGCCATAAATATATAAATACAAAGAGATGGAGAGAAACTGAGACCCTTTCCGCACGAGGCAGTTAAAATGGGCCAAGGCGTCCTGGCACGGAGATCGTCTGCACCTTGGATCAGACTAGGTGTGGACTATTTAACTTAGTTCCACACCTTAGTCCGATCCAACCAAGTGGTCCTCCAGCGTGCTAAGTAAAGACCGGAAAAATCCAGTCTTTACAATTTCTGGAACGCGCGATTGCATTCCTACTTACCTGTGCAGATGCGCAGGCTCGCACCAATGCAAGCCTGTGATCAGCGGAGGGTGGGCTGTGGGCGTGGCCAGCTTCAGCAGTTGGTCGACTCCCATGAAGACACCGGAAGCTGCCATTTTGAACCGGAAGCCACAGGAAGCCACCATTTTCAGCTGGAGCACTGCAGATCTACAGACCTTGCACTGCTCCAGTTCGCCCTGCACTAACAGAGGAGCTGGGTGGGAGAGCTCAAGGGAAAGTCTGAGTTACTTTGGACCCAAGAAGAGCCGGTAAGTAATGGCATGGAGTGATTCACTCGCCTCATGCGGAAAGGGCCTGAGAGAGAGAAAGAGAGAAGCCAGACTGGCTCAGGTGTTCTGGGACTTTTATTCCAAAACAACAACAACCCCAAATTCCCCAAAAGTGTGTATGTTACTGCAGTTTAGGCCTACCTGGAGATACCCCTAGATATCATTTTGCTAGCAAGAATTTGGCTCTCTTCCACCACCCCTCTCCACATGTTTGAGAGGCCCCCGGACAAGCACAGAACTAGGCTCGGCCACTAATTGCTTAACATTCCATTCTCCACCCAGGCAGGCCAGGAATAGCCAGATCCTTGCTTTATGAGACCTCTCTGCAAACACCCTCATTATGTATGCACGCTGTTTACAAAGGACTCCCTGCCCTGAGCAGGCAACCTGGCAAGCTTGAATACTCAACTGCCAAGCACTCTGCATTTGCATACTGGCAAACTCTTTGTCAATTCGGACTTAATCATGTTAAATTCTGAACTTTCCAAAGCTTTGTCCCGTGCCCAAAATGCATTGTTTCCCCAAGTATGGCATAGCCTGCAGTTACGTTTCTCCCTATAAAAACCCCTGATTCTGAGACCATTCTCAGATCGCTTCCAGACCGCCTTGCTGCCGCTTTGCTTGGCGAGCTTCCCCTCAGCTCCACGTGCTGAGATACATTGAACCCCAGCAACACTCTCTATTTTCTTTCCAGGCGTCAGGAACAGGTTTCGTATCACTCGAATCAATTATCCCTCTGAAAATCCTGCTATCATACTCACACCTTTATTTTGCTCAGTTATCTGTGTGCATGTGTTGCTTACATTTTGTGCCTGTATTTAATAAAGATCATTCATTATTTCCAACACAGTTTGCTTCTTGACTTGACCTGACCCCGTAAACATTGGGTTACAAGATCCTGCTGCATTATCCTGCCTCTCGTAGTGCCAACCAGTGCTCTTGACTAATTTCCCCATCTTTTGTAAATGTAAGGTTGTTTAGGTATCCCTCCAGGGACCCCCAGTAAACAGGCTAACATGTATATCTAACGACTCCTCAAAGTATATTACCAGTGTCTAGGAATGATTGTCCCAGGTAAATAATTCTCACTCCTGGAGTCCTTTCAGTAAGAAACAAGACTGTATTTCCACATGTGGGTACGATACTCCACAAACACTATCCCATTGGAAATAATCACCTTCATTCAGTAGCTCCAGTACGTATTTTGGCCTCTGGGTATACAACTGCTCAGAGGTATAGATATGTGGAATCTGGAGCTTATGCTGAGAAATGATCTGTGCATAATTTGCATTAACCATTCTTCACACCTGGAAGTAAACTGAGAGAGCCCTTGCTTCCCTTAAATGATAAGTGTACAGTGGCACCCTATAGACCTTTAGCTTGTAATGAATATACTTTAGATTGGAGCATTTTTCTTTCCCAGAAAGATAATTCAAAAACTATTTAAAGAATTTTCATGGAAGTAGCAGATTGTTTGTTTGTTTGTTTGTTTCAGTATTCAATAGAATTAGGGATGGGACGAATCCAGAATTTTTCAAATCTGGATCCAAATCCCTGGAAGGTTCTGGGAATCCAGGAATCTCACGAATCTTGAACCTTTCGAATCCTTTTTTTAAAAAGCATTTAAAAAGCAAGGGAAAGAAGGATAATCTTGGGCAAGACACACTCCCTTAGTCTTAGGAACAGCCTAGGCAAAGGCAAACCTCCCTCTGAAGAAATCTGGCCAAGACAATTGTCATAGTTTTGCCTCAGGATCTCCCCAGATTGAAAATGACATGAAGGCCCTTTCTACACAGGCAGGAAAATGTGGATTAATCCCACATTTTCCTGCCTGTGTAAACAGGGCCACATACTACAGTAGAGAGATCATCCAGGTCAAAACTGGCTTTTCTTTACATAGCTCCTTCCGGCATCCTGGGGTTTGTAGTCTGATGATGCACCAGCACACTTTGGCAGAGAAGGCTGTGACACCTTTTAAAACTCCAAACTCCAGAATTGTGTCTGAAAGAGGTTTGCAAGGGAGCGATGCAAAGAAATGTTTTAGCTGTCCTTGAAATCTCAAGCCTGTAGCTTCCAGTCAAGTACTGAACTTAAATATGAAATGTTCAATTTAAATATCTTAGAATACAAGCCTAGATGTAATTTCTGAAATTGTTAGCAAAGGCCAATATTACTCCAAGGGAAAACCTCACCTACTTACTATTTTCCCTTGTATGTATAGTCTCCCAAGTTTTCAGGCATCCCGGTCTCCAATGATCTATTTAGTTGGCGGATTCAAAAGATTCGGTTTACCTATTTTGGCACAGGGATTCGGATTTGGGAATCTCGAATCCTTACCCAGGATTTGAGGATTCGGTTGGCCCATCCTTAAATAGAATTTTTCAATATTCTGGTATTCAGTTGTAATAATCAGTTTCAATTTCAGAGCCAAGATGTTGTAGTGGTTTGACTGCTGGACTATGACTATGGAGATCAGGCTTTAAATTTCTTGGCAAGTCACAAAGTCTCAGCTTCAGATGAAGGCAAAGGCCCCTCTGGACAAATCTTGCCAAGAAAACCCATGATAGGTTCACCTTAAGGTTGCCATAAGTCGAAAATGACTTGAAGGCACCCAACAACAAACACTGAATTATAATTTTTTAAAAAATAGAACTTCAGTACATTATATTTGCTCGAATGAAACATGCATGTACAATAGATATATACACAGAGAGATAGATGAATACAATATATGTATATGCCAGATTTTAGTGAGAGATTTACAAATCCACTCTCCAATATTAGCCTCTCTAAGAAAAGGTTCATTTCCCTGGATTTAAGCAAATCTGTTGTAACTAACACACATGATATAACTTGCATCTTGCTTGTTAAACCAGTGGATTACATTTTTAAGCTGTAAATCCAATTGTCTACGACCTGAAGTCCTCATTCAGCCATATGTATGTATGCATATTTGTATGCATTGTATGCATTGGAAACAAGGAGATTTCTCTAGTTAAGGTGTTCAGGACATAACCTGCTATTAATTTTATACCCTCTAGGTTTAAATAAGGAATGAAACAATTGTGTAAATCCAATCAATACAGGAAGAATCTCAGCTCCAGGCACTCAGGGATGTAGCACAGCACCTATCCAAATTGGGGTCCAATGTTTCATAAAGTGTCATGCTGTGGACTATTTTGTTCATGGCTGGGCTGCAGCAGTAAATGAGGGGGTGGTGAACCTCTCCGTGAGCGGAGAGAAAGAGAAGTGTTGGCTGAGAAGAGGTCATGACATACACTCAGCCCAGTCTACTTGACAGAACTACTGTGTAATAGCAGGGCACTTACCTCTAATCATGGGCTGTGAAAACTTGACATTTCCATTCAAATTACCCAAGTACCACACTGTTGTTTGGAACAACGGCTTATGTAAGGGAAGGAGGGAATAGTGTTCCTGAAATGAAGTTTGCAGGCATCTATTTCTTTTTCAGATTATAACATTAAAGCCATTTCGACATCATGTTTTTTCTGAAAAAAGAAACCTTTAAAATGTTTATACCCTATCTTATCTCCAAGGAGTTTTGAGTGGCTTACAGCATGTTAATAAATACACAATTAAAGACACCTCTTCAATTTATAAGATAACATAAAATGCAAATATAGCAGCTGAAAACTACAATGTGACAGCAATGAAAATATTAAAAATGGAGAGACTGGTTAAAATAGCAAGTGAAAGTTACATACTGAAAGCCTCTCTTAACAAAAGAAAAGAAAAGTTCACAAACTTCCAGGAAATTGTTAATGACCTTCTGCCACATAAAGCACTTGTGAATAGGAAAAAGCATGACAACCTTGGACAGGTCACATGAGATAACAGCACATGCTCCTCTTTCTATTACCTGCAAATAGAAATATGGCAATACTTAAACACAAGTGCCTTTCTCTGTGTTTGGAAGGAAAGTCTATTCATCATCTGTAATGTGTCAAGATGCAAGAGACTCACCCCCAATTATGCCTGGAAGAGGGGAAAAAGAGACCCACATTCTTTGTAAACTCCCTCATGTTGCTTTTCAAACATAGCAGAGAAAAGGCCAAATAGAGAGCTTTGGAGGAAAATGACTTTTTGGATGACAGCCTCCAGAATCCCCAGACAACATGATTATTGGGGAAGCATTGTAGAGCCTACCTAAACATTATGATCTTCAGGAGAGGGCTTTCTTTCCCCCCACAGGAGAGAAATTTCTTGAGGGCTGCTTGTAAGCTGTGGGAAAGGGAGGCTTAGTTGCCCTCCTTTATGTTCTTCTGCCAGGCAATGACCTTCCCTTTTAAACAGGCCTTGAATCTTCAACTGGTAGAGATAGGACAATGTGCTTTGGATGAACTCTTTCTATATATAGTAAGTTGATGTTTAATATCTTATTGTTCCTATTAGATTGATTATTTAATGTTTTCTTAAGTTTTGTATCTGATATTATTTTAGACATTTTTGTTTTAACTCACATGGCAAACTTCCTTAAGTCCCATTTTGGAAGGAAAGAAGGTTATCAAACAAACAAACAAACAAACAAACAAACAAAGGATGTAGTCCAAAAAGGTAAGTTTATTAGTCTCTGGCCAAATCATCATTAAATGCAGACCAAATCTCTCCCTGGGCATGGAAAACAACAACAACAAAACTGATACAGGAATTTCCAAATATAATCAGAGATCTGTGAGGAAGCTGTTTAACCAAGCAAGGGGAACCAGATGCAACTGGACTGTAACTCCCATTCTCCCAGCCAGCATAGCTAATGGGGACAGATCATGGGCATTCCAGAGCAACAACAGCAAGGAGAGCCATGCATTCCCTATGCTTTGTCCACTCCTACTTACCCTTTCTTACACACTCCCATCAGCTATTATTTAGGTAAGGGAAATTGTATGGGAAGGAAGGTTAAACTAATATACCAACTACTGATATCTTAAGTGTTGAGCCATCTCTGCCTCTTTTAACACACACATTACATGTATAGACAGACAGATATGCCCCACCCTCATATACACACACACAGAAATTATGGTTCTTCTTCGTGGTCTCTGTGCCTTCATACACTAGGAGCTTTAGCGCCTGCGCGGTAGCGTTCGGAAACTTCTAGAGCTTGTTCGCTTGGCGGGAACCCCTCCCCCACGCCGGTACTGCGCATGCTCCTCCCGCCGAGCAACGGTCTCTCCTCAGTTCTTTCTCGTCCGCCGCCGCGTACGGAAGGTTCTTTAGTTTGTTCCTCTCACGTCGTGCTTGGCTTGCTGTTTTTTCACGGTTTTACGGACTTTCGGACTGTCTTTGACCTCTCTTTCGGACTCCCCCTTCGGCTTTCGTCTTTTTTGGATTTCGGAGTTTGGCGTTTTCTTCGTCTTATGTCCGCGCTCTTTAAGAAGTGCGTGTCCTGCGGCCGCAAGGTTGCCCTCAACGACGGCCATAAGGAGTGTCTCTTCTGTTTGGGCGAGTCCCACAATATCCGGACTTGCCAAATTTGTAGGATTTTACTCCCCAAACTCTTCGCAACCGCTCCGCGAGACTCAAATCTTTTTGTTGGGAGCAGTCTCTGCGGGCGATAGACGAGACCTCCACTTCCAAGATGGCCGACAAGAAGACGACCACGCCATCGACGGTATCGGCGGCTGCCGTTCCGTCCACCTCGTCGGTATCGGGCTCGGTACCGACGAAACGCCGATCTCGGCGTTACCGAGGATCCCGAAGCTGTCGGCGGCTGCCAAGTCAGCAAAAGGATCCTCGACGGCGAGGAAGGCTGAGGCTCCCCTTACGGAGACGCCTGCAAAAAAGCGCCCTGCTCCGGACGGAGGCAAGGGCAAGGAGAAGGAGAAGAAGAAGAAGAAGAAGGAAAAGAAGCGCTCCCCGGCTGGGGACGCTCAACCTCCTACTCCTCCTCCTACTCAGCAGCCTTCCAAAGGGCGAGGCGAGTCCGTCGACCTCTCGGAGGATGAGATCGAGGACGTTCCCCAACAGCGCCCGGACTCGCCTGTGGCAGACCCTCCAACCCTGGTGGAGGAGCGCCACCGCCCTCTTAGCCGTCGCAGGTCGGCCGACCTGCAGCAGAGAGAGCCCTCTGCTTCTCCGGAGCGGCGTTCGACCTCCTTCAGGTCCCGGTCCCGCTCTTCCGAGCGTCCGGTGGCCTCGCCGCCTCCGAGGGAGACAAGAGAGGAACAACCTCGCTCGTCTGCCTCCAGATACACCTCGGCGTCCTACGTGGCCAGGTACGCGAGGGAATCTGAGTGGAGAGAGCGCCCGGCCTCCTATCGGTCGCATTCGCCATCGTACCGGGATCGGTACCATCGTGGCCCGAGTCGCTGGGAGACCTTCCGGAGGTCCCGGTCACCTCGTCGACAGCGCGAATCGCGCTCGCCAAGAGGGGACGAGGCTCGGTACCGTCGACGCCGAAGCCGATCTCCGTCGGACCGCCGCTCCTTCAGCCGCTCTCCCTCCCCTCGATATCATAGGGCGAGGGAGCCTTCACCACGGTATCGGGCGATATCGCCACCTCCTAGGGTCACGGCAACGGCGACGCGCCCTACGGAGTCGATGGTGACTGAGCGGGCTACGACGACGTCAGCCTGCCAGACTACCCCGGTCACCACCAAGAGGGTGAAATCCGTGGTCAGCCATCCCAAGCCGGACGCTGCTGCTACCACCGCCCCGGCTGCGGAGAAGCCTAGGAAGGCAACACCTGCGGCGACTACGAAGGAGCCGGAGAGCGAGCGGCGAGAGGACTCACCTAGCTCGGAGTCGTACGACTCGAGTGTGGAGTCTGAGGTGTCTGAGGCGGCCTCCCAGGAGTCTCCTCCGTTGGGATTCGGGGACCCGATCCCAGATTCTGCTCCAGAGGACGTCCACCAGTTCTCTGCGATGCTGCTCCGCATGGCCACTACCCTCGGCCTTAAGATCGCCGATGCGGAGCCGGAGGACGACGATCCAGCCTTCTCCGTTTTCGAGGAGAAGCGACCTTCCACGGCCCCGCTGCCTCTCCTGCCCCGGGTATCCAGACTGGTGAAGGCCGCCTGGGATAGACCGGCCTCGGCTCAGCCGATACCGCAGCGGTTAGAACACCTCTACAGGGTGCAGAAGGATAACGCCGGTTATCTATTTAATCACCCTGCACCGAACTCTGTGGTCGTCGAGTCCGCGCAGACGAAGGGCTCCGGCAGGCAACACACCACCCCGCCGGACAAAGAGGGCAGAAGTTGGACGCCTACGCAAGGAGGTTCTATTCGGCTGCCTCCTTGCAGATCAGGCTGTCCAACACTCAGGCTTGCCTCGCGGCATACCTGAAGAAGGTGCTCGATCGCCTGCAACCAGCGATGGAAGCGGTACCGGAGGACATCCGCCAAGCCTCCTCCGTGATCTTCAATGAGGCTATCTCCATCGCTCGGCACCAGATGGCCTCCTCCCGGCACGCTGTGGAGATCGCCTCCCGGGTCATGGCGGGATCCGTCGGCCTCCGTCGCCATGCTTGGCTTCGACCGGCCGACATCCAGGAGGACACCAGAAGGAGGATTGAAGATCTCCCCTTCGACGGTGAAGGCCTATTCAATTCGTCCACAGACGAAGCTTTGGACAATCTCGTCAAGGCGAGACTGACCGCAAAAAAGATTGGGCTGCAGCCGGCCACGCAGACCCGCAGGGCCTCCACCTTCCGACCATCCTGGCGACGATCTTCCACCTCGTCGTTCCAGCGTTCGGCCCAGTCTGGACAGTCGAGACCGTCCTCCGGCTCATCGGCCAGGCGCACGATTAGGCGGCGCCCGCCTTCGTCGAAGAAGTCCTCCTCCGAGACAAAGTCTCGGTTTTGACGGGCCTGGCAGGACCCACCAATACCCACTCTTCAGCCTACCATCAGCGCTCGGAGACCGACCGACTCTCGCTCGACACCTAGCGGAGTGGCAGTATGTCACTACGGACTCTTGGGTGCTTTCCATCGTCCGTCTTGGCTACGCCATCGAGTTTCTCGATATTCCTCCTCGCGGCGTTTATTACTCCACGCCGTCGAGTCCGGCCCTCCTGGAAGAGATCCAATCCCTCCTCCAGAAAGGGGCTATCGAGCGGCTCCCGCAAGAGGCCAAGACCACCGGCTTCTTCTCCAGGTACTTCACGGTACCGAAAGCCGACGGTACCCTCCGGCCGATCCTAGACCTCAGAGGGGTGAACTACTACATCCGCCCCAAAAGGTTCAAGATGGTCACGATACCGTCGATCCTACCCTTCCTACATCGAGGGGACTGGTTCGCCTCCATCGATCTCCGAGACGCATACTTCCATATCGCCATTCGCCCGCAGCACAGACGGTACCTCCGCTTCGCAGTCGACGACACCTGTTACCAGTACAAGGTGCTGCCGTTCGGACTCTCGACTGCCCCAAGGGTCTTCACCAAGTGCATGGCCCCGGTGGTATCCTACCTGCGGACGAAGGGCGCTTCCGTCTTCCCCTACCTCGACGATTGGCTGTTGGTGGCGTCCTGCAAACAGAGACTTTACCACGACGTCCACATGACGTTGTCACTCCTGACCCGCCTTGGTCTACGAGTGAACCCGAAGAAGTCCCACCTCGAGCCGGCGAGGGTCTTGGACTTCATCGGGGCGACGCTCGACTCGACCTCCGCCAGGGCGTACCTACCAGAGTCTCGAGCACAAACTTTGATCCGGGCCGCCGCTCACGCTCGTACGGCCCCGACGTTATCTGCGAGAAGCGTCCAGCAGCTCTTGGGCTACATGGCTGCGACGACCGCTGTGACATATCTCGCCAGGCTGAGAGCAAGACCTCTTCAACACTGGTTCGTCCGCATATTCGACCCCCTGCGAGACGAACAGACACTCCGACTGCAGCTGCCGGGAGACGTCCGCTCATCCCTCCGATGGTGGCAGTCGCGACGCAATCTCATGTCGGGGATGCCTTTCCAACAGCCGACACCGAAGGTGACGGTAACGACCGACGCCTCCCTGTATGGATGGGGTGCCCACTGCGGCGATCTCAGAGTCCGCGACAGATGGACCGACGACGAGACCGCTCTCCATATCAACGCGCTGGAGCTGCTCGCCGTCTGGAAAGCCCTACGGGCGTTCCGCCATGCCGTGGCGGGGCGCACGGTCCTGATTCTGACGGACAACACCACCGCCGTCTGCTACATCAACAGACAAGGTGGGACTCATTCCACGACCCTGCTCGACATCGCGCTCGGCCTGTGGGAATGGTGCATTCGCCTGCACACGCATCCCGTGGCGGTTCACCTGGCCGGGCAGGAGAACACCACGGCAGACGCCCTCAGCAGGGACACCTCATCCCATCACGAATGGTCTCTCTCCGGAGAGGCGTTCAGACTGATTCGGGACCGCTGGGGCGAACCATCGATCGACCTCTTCGCGACCAGGGAAAACGCGAAGTGTCGCCGATTCTGTTCCAGAGCGGGCCACGATCGTGCCTCCATCGGGGACGCTTTCCAGTTTCCGTGGACCGGGGAACTCCTCTACGCGTTCCCGCCGTTCCCGCTGCTCGGCCGGACGATATCGAAGATCCTCGCCGACCGAGCCGACGCGATCCTGGTAGCCCCGTACTGGCCGAGGCAACATTGGTTCGCACCCCTGCTACAAGCCACGCGAGACGACCTGCTCCGGTTGCCACCGACACCGGACCTGCTCTCCCACTCCGGCGGCCGAGTCCTCCATCCGGACCTGCCACGCCTGGCCCTCCATGCCTGGAGGATATCGCACTAGACGATCCCGTGCTCGGTACCGTCCTCGTCGCGGCCAGGAAGGAATCCACCCGTCGCAACTATCAATACAAGTGGCGACGCTTCCTGACCTTAGCTAACGAGAGGAGTGAGCCGGTATCGCCCGCGGGGCTCTCGACCGTCCTGCACTTCCTCCTGCACCTCCGGCAACAGGGCCTGGCGTTTCCATCCCTGAAGGTGTATCTCTCCGCGATCGTGGCATACCAACCGCCACGATCTGCTGCCTCGGCCTTCTTCAGGAACGATACCGTTAAACGGTTCCTGAAAGGACTTCATCATCTCTACCCGCCGGTATCGCCGCCGCTACCGCCGTGGTCCCTCTCGCTGGTGCTCTCGCAGCTGACAAAGCCGCCCTTCGAGCCGATGGCGACCTCGGATGATAGGCTCCTGACAATGAAAACTGCCTTCCTGGTAGCGGTGACCTCAGCGAGGCGAGCTGGTGAGATCACAGCTCTTCGTTCCGATGAGCCCTTCACGGTTTTCCACAGGGACAAGGTGGTCCTGAGACCTGACATCTCGTTCCTGCCAAAGGTGGTGTCCAGTTTCCATCTCAACCAGGACATCATCCTGCCTGCCTTCTTCCCGAACCCGACGACACCGTTGGAGCGGTCCCTCCACTCCCTGGACGTGCGTCGGGCATTGGCTTTCTACAAGGACAGGACTGCTTCCTTCCGACAGACGCCGCATCTCTTTGTTTGCTATGGGCGACGTCGGAGGGGCCTAAAAGTGTCCACCCAGCGCTTCTCCAAGTGGGTGGTGAGGACTATTGAACTGGCGTATGAGCTCGCGAGGAAGCCTCCGCCAGTCCTGCTTCGAGCCCACTCCACCAGAGCGGTGGCTACTTCTGCGGCCCTCCTGCGAGGAGTTGACCTGCATGAACTCTGCCGTGTGGCGACCTGGTCCCAACCATCGACCTTCGTGCGCCACTACAGGCTCGACTGCCGGTCGCGCAGAGATGCCCGGTTTGGACGTGAGGTGTTGGCTTCCGTGCTGTAGGACCTGACCCGCCGTCCGACCGGTAAGCTACACAGTCTCCTAGTGTATGAAGGCACAGAGACCACGAAGAAGAAGAACAGGTTGCTTACCTGTAACTGTGGTTCTTCGAGTGGTCATCTGTGCCATCATACACACCCGCCCTTCCTCCCCTCTTTCTCAGGTCCCTGTAGGTTCTACGGCGGACGACAGAACTGAGGAGAGACCGTTGCTCGGCGGGAGGAGCATGCGCAGTACCGGCGTGGGGGAGGGGTTCCCGCCAAGCGAACAAGCTCTAGAAGTTTCCGAACGCTACCGCGCAGGCGCTAAAGCTCCTAGTGTATGATGGCACAGATGACCACTCGAAGAACCACAGTTACAGGTAAGCAACCTGTTCATCTCCTCATTAGAACCAGCCTCTGATATTTCTGCTGCCTGTGGCAAAGACAAAGACCATTTCCACACTTACAGTGCTATTATTCCACTTTCAACAACCTATAGAATTGTGGGGTTAGCAGTTCAGGGAGGGACATTTAGAATTCTTAGCCAGAGAACTTTTTGGACTCAAGAAACTACAAATCCCAGAATTCCACAGGAAGTTGAAAGTAGAATAACAACATTATAACAGTGTAGTGCGGAAATGGCCAAAGATTATACCCCATTCACATTTCATGCACAATATACAACTGGACTAGCACTGAGGGGATGGTATCTTTCACCATACCTAAGGCAACATGGGACTCAGACCAAGCCATCTGGTATATACTGCTCTAACCTTCACTTAGGCAGTCCAGGAAAAACAGCTTGAGATGTCTTCACCTTGCTCGACGGTAGGTACAGCACTGTTCTTTGTCACTGGTGGGTTTTGGAAGGTGGGTACTTCTATTCCTCTACTGTGGAGATAGGAATGGATAAATAAGTATGCAGTATGGTTTAGATATTGATGTACCATATTCCACTCAGTGTGTGGAACATTTTTGATGTTAAATGCTGTTGTCAGCTTTGCCTTACAGTGACATTATGAACCACAGACCTGCAAAAGCCCCAACTCTTGCAAGTGTGGCTTCCTTGGTTAAGTCAATCCACCAGTAATATGGTCTTCCTCTTTTCCTATTGTGACCATTCCTACCCCACTTCACTTGAGCTACCTTCAGCACAAGGGAGGGGTTGTAATAGGACCTCCGTTTCTGCCTGTTGTAATGGTGATTGCTCATGAGAGCAGGTGGGAACATCAGTTTACTCATCCAGAGCAATGGGGGAATGATTGCAATGGCTGCTGTCCAGTAAGTGGGGACTGGAAGGAGTAACACCCAAATACATCATTACTGAGGCGTTTACACATATATAAAGGCCACACAGGATTCCAACCATGGTTAAAAACACATTTAAAACATATTTACCAATAAAAGATAACAAATACAACACTGCATTTCACTCCCACTACAGCTGCATATAGGTATATCTCAGTGAACCAAGTAGATGTGTTCCAGGACATTACTTCTTTTGGAGAAAATTTGGTACCACAATCAGAAATAAGATGGAAAGAATAGCAATAGATTCCTACATAATAAAGGGAGAAGAACATTTCAACATTTCACCAACGTTTTTACTCAGTACTAATGGTAGGCACATGTGAAATGAAACAACCAGATCAGGTGAACCTTGGATAACTAAACAAACAAAAAATGAACCTGCCAGAAAGCTTCCTTCAAAATGCATCCAGAAATGATTTCTTTTTTTTTCTTTTTTCTTTTTTTGCTTTCAGCAACCTTGGCTTTTGTTCTGGTTTCCATTTTGGTGTCCAAATGTAGAGTTCTATGCTTTGCTTTGGTTTGCTTTGCTTTTTTAACATGATGGGAATAGCTCCGACGCTAATTCATTTTCTCCTTTCTCTCTGTTTTGCTGTTCATGCATGGTCAGTAAGAGATTTTAGAGGAAGTTGTTATTTTGCCTGTTGGAGGCAGGTACACAAGCCAGTGTAGTATAGTTTGAGCATTGGACTACAAACCTGGAGACCAGGGTTCAATTCACTATGGAAGCCCTCAGAAACCTCCATGATAGGCTTGCTTTAGGGTCAGCGTAAGTTGTAAATTACTTGAAGCCACACAACAACAAGAACAAGGCAGGTACACACAACTAGAGAGAGATCAGCTGAGGAGTATCCCATTCCTTCCCAGCTCAAGTGCATTTGTCACTGCAGACACATTGCTGCAACCTGGCAACTGAAACTCTTGTGTCTCTCCAGTCCTTCATCACTGCTCCCAGAGCCAATCCGGTAAAAAACATCTTCCAGTGAGAGGAAAAGGAGCAGAAAAAGACTTTGTAAAAAAAAAAAAGATCTTCTTTGTCAGAGGCTTTGTTAACTGAGGCATGCCTGTAATTACATTTCAAAGACATGACTGATTTAAAAGTTCTTCACTGCTGCTGGAAAGACAGCGGGAAAAGGGCTAACCAGACCTTCTGAGGAAGGGAGTGCTACACTGGGAACAGCCATGGAGAAGCCTGTCTCCTGTGTCCTCACCAAACATACCTGCAAAGGTGATGAGACTGAGAGAAAGCCCACCTCTGCAGAATTTAAGACTCAAGATGGTTTATATAGGGAGGTATAGTACTTCAGATAATCTGGACCCAATTCCTGTAGGGCTTTGAAGTTCAAAACTAGCACTTGGAATTCTGCCTAGAAAGGGACCAGTAGCCAGTCCAGCTGTTTCAACAAGGGATCCTATAACCAGCCCCCAGTCAATAGCCTGGCTGCAGTATTTTGGACCTGCGGATGTTTCTGAACAGCTTTCAAAGGCAGTCCCACATCAAGCATCTTAAAGTAGTCCAAACAGGATGTAGGCAAAGCAAGTGTCACCAGCCTGAACTGACTTCTCAGGGTATGGGCACAGCTGGCACACTAGTTTTAACTGTGGAAATACAATCTTGGCCACAGCTGAAATCTGGGCAAATGAGTTCATTCTCTTTCCTCACTGTCCAGCATGAACATTATGTTTGAATACTAATTTGACAACATTAGAAACTGAGGTGTTAATTCGTTGCCACCCATTCTTATAACAAACTGTTTTCTTAATTGGGTAACTGTCAATTAACTTGTCCTTGAAAATGCTGATTTCCATGGAAGATTGCAGGGCTTCCGGATAATGTCAAAGAATGTTACCTTTAACTCTAGGAACTATTTGGTTATTAGTGCCTGGTCATTTTAAAGTTGTTTTTTTACCCAGATGGACTGCAAAGCCCATAATGCAATTGTTGCTTGGAGAGGTGGGACTTCAACATGCCTGGTTAGGAAAGCCACTCCTTAAAGTATGGAGTCTCATCATACAACTTGTTCAGTTAAGATTTATCACTGATCAGTAGCTCTGCATTTTTTCCCTTCCCTTTCCTACCCTTGGCAACTTGCCCTTTGGGTGCTTTGTTTATTAAAGGTTATGAAAGAATGACACCAAATGTTATTAAGAAAAGGCTGTCCCCAACTTTCTAGCACTGCAGAAAGCCAGATAAAGAAAATCTTTCACACCTAGAACTCTTACATTGGCTGAGTTCACATTCTTTTGGTCATTCTGCATGCCCTTTTAATTTGGAGACGTAAACGTGAGCATTTCTAAATGCTCAACTGAATTGTTAAGTTACTGCAATATTAGAAATTTGGGGACTGTAGGAAAATTACATGAGAGGGGCAGAATTTTTACTAGATGCAATGCTCTCATTTTGCTCCCTCTTCTGGTAGCTGCACCCCTGAAAAATGGGGGTGTCAATTTCAGATAAAAGTCCTGAAGTCCAGCTGTAAATGACTGGCTACAAAGAACAGTCAGTCAATCAGAGGAAGATAATTATTAGAAATGTTTTGAGTGCCTCTGAGCATATGCAGGAAACTTTCTGTAGTGCTGAATCACTGCATGTTTTCTTCCTCCCCTTCCTATCAAAAAGGGTGATCTGCAAAACGAGAGAACACCAGCAGGATCCTGTATGACCCATCCTCCTAGCCAACATAGCTAAGGGGGGGATTATGGGCACTGCAGAGCAGCAACATCTGGAGAGCCCCCATGCCTTGTCCATTCCTACTCTCCCTCACCCATACACCCTATTAGCCCTAGTGATGGGAAATCATGTATTTTTCCCCTTTCAGTTGGCTGTGAACTTCTTTAGAGAGGGAAGAAGATTTAGGTAAGGAAAATTGTATGGGAAGGAAGGGTAAACAAATACAGGTACTACATAGCACTGTAACTACCATGCTATATGGAGCCCTGGTGGTGCAGTGGTTAAATGCCAGTACTGCAAGACACAAGGTTGTGAATTCGATCCTGCCCAGCTCCAAGGTTGACTCAGCCTTCCATCCTTTCGCAAGTCGGTAAAATGAGTACCCAGCTTGTTGGGGGCATGTGTAGAAATGTTTC
Organism: Ctenosaura bakeri; assembly: GCA_948474755.1. Classification (NCBI taxonomy): domain Eukaryota; kingdom Metazoa; phylum Chordata; class Lepidosauria; order Squamata; family Iguanidae; genus Ctenosaura; species Ctenosaura bakeri. Next base: position 58,020 of record CAOLHI010005025.1, on the reverse strand, counting down.
GAAATACATGCTATTTGTAAGTTGTTCGCTGCCTCGATCCATATGGAGAAGCGGGATACAAATAAATAAATAAAATAAAATATGGTGGATTCTAGCCAGACCCCCCAACAACAACAAACCCCACTTTCTGGCAAGCACCCGTTGGGATTGACAGGGGTCTGTTCGTCTGTCAGCCGAGAAATAGCTGCCTGATGTACCCTTCTCCTGTGAGCAATCTCTGGTGTGACAGACAGAAAAACAGACCCCTCTCACCAGCGGTCACTCATGTGACGGTGGTGGGATCATCAATCGGCAGGGAAACAGACCTCTGGCTGCTTATTACTAACTAGGGTTTAAGGGACTTTCACAGTCCCTACATAGCTCCTAAATTAGGGGCCACATAGGGATCATGAATACATAGCAGTTTCAAATGTTTAACTATAAGTTATGTATTCATAACGGCCCAACAGGACTCAGACTTATGCATTTTACTTCTTTAACTCAAAAAGACTCTTCCATTTCAGTATTTAAAAAGAAAAAAAACTGGACAGGCTTGATTTTAGCTAGCTGCATATTTTGGCTCCAAGCTCCACCTTACCAAACCTCTCAAAGTGTGTGACCTGTTGAATCAGGGGGTAAGTGAAAAGCAAAATGGGGTCAAGAGACCCTCGGAGGAGCTAGGGGAGGATAGGGAAATCTAAGTTATAGCATAGTGTGAGCAGTAATAAAGGATTGTGAAGGGGTTACTTGCAGTTTACCCCCAATAATAATATACAATAGTGTATATCATGCAGGAGGAACCAGAATAAAATCGGAAGAGAAGGAGTCACAATGCGCTCACAGCCTTCAGAATGGGAAATATTCTGTAAATGTCTTGGCTGCTTGAGGGCTAAATAAACAAATCAATCCCCGAGCAATTTCCATGTTACACCATGACTCTTTGGCCATTTCCGCACGGGGTAATAAAAACGGTGCAGTGCTTCCTCCACGGATGACGTCTGCACCTTGGAGCAGACTGGGTCCGGACTACTTACTGTAGATCTGCACCTCAGTGCACTCTAGAACGACTCCAAGCGGTCCTCCAGCATGCTTTTGAAAGACCTGGTTTTTCTGGTCTTCCAAAAGCCCAGAGCATGCCACTGCATGCCTGCTCTCTGGTGCAGATTCGCGGGCTCACACCAATGTGAGCCTGCAATCTGCGGAGGGTGGGCTTTAGGCTGGCGATCTTCAGCGCTTGGTCAGGACCCATGACCAACCAGAAGCCACCATTTTGGATGCTGGAGCAGTGCGGATCTACAACCATGCACTGCTCTGGAGCAGCCTGGACCAGACTGGGGAGCCAGAAGATCCAGTAAGTAGCAGCACGGGGCAATTCCCTCATCCCGTGCAGAAATGGCCTTTGTTTTCTTCTTATACATTCTTCTTCATTTGCTCCTCAACTTCAGCTCTTCAGTTCTTTCTCTTAGCTATTCTTCTGCTAGTTCTACTGCCTAATGACAGAGACATGGAGTGCATCTCTGCCCATCCCAATTGTTCTGCTCCTTGGCCCTACCTAAGTACCAGTGTGTTTTTATTAACTGCCACAATAAAACTATTTTGTGCCTTCATAGTGTTGAATCTCTTGTATACAACATGGACTAAGCATGCCATTTAAATCTATTTCAGTCCTAGATTTTAACACTACAAAATGTAGAAAAGATAAAGGGGGGGGGGTAAATACTCTTGCAAGGCACTCTAATTCTCCCTCTTCTTCTCTCTCCTTCCCTCCTTCCCAGACATCACTTCAGAATTTTGGAGGAATTATATTATGTAGTGATGATTGTGCAATGGAGAAAGCTGGAGTTTATAGACCTCTCTTGTCAGAAAGTAGAGTTTTAAAAGGTCAATTGCAATATGCAACACTCTTCAGGTGTTCCATATTTAGGTTATTTGTCACCTGTGTTGGTGTCTTCTCTCACACATTGGCAGCACAATTTAATCACAAAGCTTTTATTATTTTTTTAGGGCTCTCCAGAAAGACTGGAATTGCAAGGCTCATGAATGAAACATATCTAGCTACCATGATTGCAGGAAAAGGGTGGGGGTGGAATGTGTGAAAATGTCTACAATGTGTTCTAAATGCCTGAAATGGCAAATGAAAAGCCCAAACTTCATAAGCTACCAAAAAAGCCGCTCTTTTAAATTATATTACAATCTTTCTCTCATACTCAAAGAGACATATGCTAACATGTAATCCAGGAGGAGACCATTTAGACGAAACATAGTCAACTCAACATGGTTGCTGATGAGACATTCCAGAAGATAGAAAGCATTCTTCACAGAATAAATAAGAAAGATATTTCGGTATGTTTGTAGCACAGAACTTTCATGTTATACTAATCATCTGTTGAATGCCTCTTGTTTGGCAAATGTATGTTTTTCTGGTCAGAATCCTGTATGGTCTTTACATCTGCATAAGCAACATATTTACAGTGCTACATACCGAATTCCACCCACCATCCCAACTTATTGGGAAGCAGCTGCTGCAGTCAACAGGAATCTGCTCCACTGTTGCTCAAAAAGCATCTGGCTGCTATTTCCACCCCTCCTATGCACGATCCCCATTGTGACAAACAGAAGCAGGGTCCCTATAGCAATTCCTCATAATTCTAGAGATTGCTTATGCAAGGGAGAGTGGGAACGGCAGTTGGCTGCTTCCCAAGCAACAGGGGAATGGACCCCTGTTGATTACAGTGGCTGCTTCCTGGTAAATGGAGACAATGGAGACTGGGGGACTTTTACAATCCCTACATAGGCCCTAAACTAGAGGCTACATAGGGATCATGAATACATAACATTCATGTATGCATAACTCCAGGTCATGCATTCACTATTGTGATACACTATTCTGGCCTCTGTCTTTATCTTGGAGAGCAACTAGCCAGCCAGCACAAATTCTGTTTATTTTCTATTATGTTTCCAGACATGTTTACTATGATTCACACAGATCATGCATGTGCCTGTTCGCTGTGTGAAGAGGCACTGGGAAGCCACAGTTGTCTGACAATATGTTCACGGTAGTGGTTAGGTTGGATTGGAAGCAGTTATCTGTACTTTGTGGTATACACCTAACAACACAACTGATTTGGTTTCTCCCACCATCATTTTGTTTTGCATTGCTTTTTGAGTGTATATACCAAAAAAAAATGGGGGGGGCAGGGACACAGATAAAATGAAAAATATTAAAGTAAGGACCAACCCATTGAAGAGAAATTAAGTAGAAAAGAAAGACTGTGGTGCAGACACAAACTTAGAAGGGTGAGTTATATCCAATAGTATCAGAAGCTTCTAAAGCTTTTCTGTATGCTACATTAATTTTTCTGGTGTCTTTTACTTATGTCAGCTTTCTTGCAAAGAGGAACCCAAGGCAGTTCACAAAAAAAGCATCAGCTAAAACCTAACAATAAAATTTAAACACAATGAAAATATCATCATATTAAAACCATAACTTAGAAACAGTATTGTCATTTAACAGCTATTTATTTATTCCATTTATATGGAATAGTGATCTGAGTTCTTGTCCAGTAACTCTTTCCATTAAAAACTAGAGATACTGGCCAACATTCAAACCAGAATTGGTATGCTTACCAAACCACATCCTGACTTCACTGAAGAACAGACTCTTTTGGTTCACATCCATTGTCTTCTGAGAGGCAAAGGGGTCTTTTTTCCATGTGGTGAGGGGCAACAACAAAAAACCCCCCTGTGTATTGTTTGGATCAGGAACTCATAAGATCTATAGGATTTTTTTTTATTTTTTTTAAATGGCATACCAGTGTCTGAGTGTTAGATCTAGCCATAAAAGGGGATGGAGGTTAGGTCTCTGTCTTCCAGTTCCTCAACTTCCATTTCCATTTCCCTTGAAGTATTTTCACAATTTAAGGGTTCTATCAACTATATGCCAGTCCTCTTTCACTGCAAAGGGCCAAGACTGAGAAAAAGAGGAAGTTCACTACTAACACATGACTGGAAAGTTGCTTGCCTCCTTCCAGTTACCTGGATCCTCTCTAAGTCCAATCAGTTGTCTCTGTTGTGGCTTCAGCCAGCTAAGAATGCCTTTTCATTTTAGATCTAAGTCTTGCAATGCTAGTCCAGGTTCATCTCTACCATCCAGATTATTCATAGTCCTCTTCTGCTGAGGCTGATTCATTCCTGAAAGGGACTCAGGGACACCTAAGCCTTTCCCCCTTCCTGACTTTCTTCAGAAAATGAGAAAATCAGGGTAAGTTAATAACCCAACAAAAGAGAAAACCTCCTTGTGAGTGGGCAACAGGTTTCATATCGTTCCAAGAGCCTCAAGGCCCTAGTTGTGAGTGCGTCAGCAATCATCATCTTCATCAGTTGTTCTCTCAGAAGAAGGAGCGGGAACTAAGGATTCATGCAATAAGAAAGCCAAAATGGCTGTTTGTCAGGAGTGTGAGGCTTCAGCTATGATAGTCAGATCCTCCCTGATCCTCCCATTTACTTAAGAACCACATACTCTTGGGCATGTTGACAGTAATGGGAGCCTTCTCCAAGCCTATAAAAGATCATCCTCTAGTAGGAAGAGGTGGTGAAAAGAGCTGCAGCAGCAGTTCTTGCAACAGATCCAATAACTATTCTTTATACGATGCAGTTCAACTGGAGTTTGCCATTATGCCTGCTGATGTGATCATTAAGGGAAGCTTGTGATTTAGATACTGGGAGGTTGAATTGACTTTCAGGGCTATTTTGCATTCCCTATACCTTCTAAACTTTGTTGGACCTGTCTTCATCATCAGAGCTCTCCACTGAAAGCATCTGAAAGCAAAGCCATTAACATCAGTCCTGAGAATGTTCACCAAGGTACTGGGGGTTCATCCCAGAGTCTGAGAACATTGTAAATATGATGTCTATCACTACAAGTGTCAGTTTACCAATACAAGACTAGAAGCCATCACAATGGTCACTGGCCTTGTAAAGTGCAATGAACATCTGGGAGACAGTGGTCACAGCAGGAGATGAAGGAAAGCGCCAAATTGTTAGAAACTGGAGACATGCAATTATGCCTATGCTTCTGCCAAATGCACATCTGAACTGCTGGTATTTCTGTAAAGGAAGGCTTTCCGAATGGTGTGTTTCAACACATTAGTATGTCGCCTGTATGGTGTAGGTGTGTCACCTCCCTGGATGGATAATGAGCCCCCCACTTAAGCCTTGGAAATGTACTGGTATGTTGTATAAGTAAATCATATATTTTTAAAAATATAAATGAAAGGTTTTCATGAGATATGTTGTGTCCCCGTACATTTTGTTATTACAATTTATGTATGTGTCAGTATCTCTTATAAGGGTTAGTTTAACCTCTGGTTTGCTAGTAACACTGAATTACTATGTTATGAAATGATGCATATCTAAAAAGTGTGTCACCAATATGAAAAGTTTGGAAAGCTCTGCTGTAAAGGGATACATAATGGGTTAAAAGATGGGCAAATGGTTGGGATTCTTTTGTAGGCTGAGTAACATTTGTGGTCCATCTCCATCATATATATGCAGAATGAGCAGGAAGTCATGCAATAATCAGAGTATGGCCTCCACTCCAGGATTTTCCATCCAAAAGAGGGAGGAAAAAAGTGATTTCTTACCATTAATTCATCTTCTTGGCATTTTCTGGAGACAGTCTATCCAAGATTATGATCCTTTCTTCAGGTTTATTGAGCTGGTAAATTTTCAGGGTTGGGAGGTGCACCAGGTTTGGAGGTCTGATGATTGTTCCTGATTTTACGGGGTTGCCTTTTGCTCTTGTGGTTTGGTCTTGGGAGAACAAGTCAAGCCCTTCCCCATCTCCTCCCTCAATCAATGTCAGAGCCTGGATGAGATCCTGCATTGCTTCAGCATAGTGTAAATATCTGCCAGCAAAATTACATTGAGCAATCCCTACAGTACAATGAATGCGGATCAATGATCAGTGCTCATGGCTGACAACCCATTGTGTAATTTGAGTGCACAACACACAAAGCAATGTGTAGAAAGAATGCGCTTTCATACCCATCCTATGTACTTTAGTGTGCTACTCCATCAACAATGGTCCTACATGTGCCAATCCATTTACACCACAGTCAGCTGGATATGATCACTACCCACTATCCAAAAAGCTGTTTCCATATGTATAGCACAACCTGTGCCCATGAATATCACTAACAGGGTGCAGATCACCCCTACCATCCAGTGGAAAAGGCCAATTGAAAGGCTTGGAATACCTTCTCCAGAAAATGAACAAGAACATCAAATGCAAAGCAGGAACCTTTACTTTTTCCTTTTCCCAGACCAGGCATACTGTGATTTGTGAAACTGAGAGATCTCTTCCAGTCGAATCCATAAGAGGACATGCAAAAGGAGTGAAATTTTGAATAATGTTTATGTTGTTCAGGCAGGTAGGTTTCTATAGAAATTCTACCAGTTTATATTAGAGGATGTGTCAGAGCTTTGATTTCTTTTACAATACAGAAGTCTGTCTTTCTTTCTTTCTCTGAATCAGAGATGTGCATCTCTTAGTCATTACGGGATTATTTGTGTTTGAAGGATTCTGTTTTAGTTGCATTAGATTCACTTTATTAACAAAGTGGTAAAGCTTTTAATATTTCATGCTTTAAAACTATCTCTAAATTTCCAATTGGAAAAAAAAAGAATGACTATTTAAATGAGATTAACATTAGCTACTGCAATTCTTTGCCACTATCTTTGTTTCATCACCATGTTTGTTGTTAAAGATGATCTTTAGCTGTGCAATCTGAAACATATATACATTTAGCACTTACAAAATAAAATAAAGTAGAGGCTGGTAATTTAGTACTAGAAAGTTAATTCAAGAAACCTCTGATCTTTAAGCTGTCACATGACTATTGATTTTCAATATTGCAAGGCCCTGTGCCACCCTAAGCGTGTAGTTCAGCAGATCTGGAAGAGTTTCTCCCTTATCAGTTCAGTCCCTGAGTACTTGTGCATTAAGGCAACAAATATCCACGGTTAACGGTGTGTCACATGGCAGCTGAGTGGACGTGCCAATTTTCTAATGAAGTTGGGTTGTTGGCAAACACACCAGTCATCATATATTGAAAGAGGTCTTCTTTTGTGTATTTCCAGCACACTTGAATGCTTCTAAAGATACCAGTTACATAATTGTCTAAGGGCCAAGCAAAGAGTGAAAAGGCATCCAACCAGCACCAGCACAAAAGAGCAGGAAAATGCTGGAATTAAAAGCAAAGTCGCACCAAGTCTGTAAACCTTAATAGGCCACATATTTGTCTGCTGTTTGCAGTGTGTACACTTAGCATTGTGAATGCAAGGGAGCCAGAATGAGGCATTAATGCCATTTAAGTGGGAATTTCAGGCTATTAATTTATTCTCTGTTACTAGCTAGTTAGCTTTTTTTATATACATTGTTTATTTAGGGAAACAGATTCTTAGAATAAAACTTACAAATATGGCTTCCATAAAACCAGGCAATGTTTTCAATACGCTGAAAACAATAGCATCCACTTACTTTTCCCTTTTTCATTCTCCAGATAATAGAATTGACAATGGAGTTGATGTTTCAGGCCTCAGACACAACTTGAAATGTGACCTGTGAAATAAGGGAGTCAGTCAAAGAAGTTCTTCCTTTCTTGATGTTGTCATTGTGTGCATTCAAATCATTTCTGACTTACAGTGACACTAGGATGAACCCATCACAGGGTTTTCTTGGGGGCTGAGATTGTGTGATGTACTCAAGGTCACCAGTGGGTTCCCATGGCTGAGCATGAAATCAAACCCCAAGTCTCCAGGGTTGTAGTCCAATGCTTAGACACTACATCATGCTGGCTCTTTTCCTTTCTTAAATCCTGCCTATTATACAATCATAGAATGAGAAGGGACCACAAGGGGTATCTAGTCCAATGCTCTGCCACTGCAGAGTTCCACAGCTAAAATATTCCTGACATAGCTGTCTAACCTCAGTTTAATTACCTTCAATGAAGAAATATACATCAGCACCTGAGAAAGGCTGTTACACTGTCAGTTCCAGGGTATAACGCAGGGCCAAGTCAAATCCATGATCTGCACTGCCTCTGGGATCTATCAACAGCAGATGAAGACCAAGGCCCTTTTCGCACACTGTTTCTAAAGCGAGAGGGCCCCTTGAGGGTCTGCATGATGCACTCCCATTTACGCTACGCTCAAGGGCCTGACGCAGACCACGCACACATCTTTTCATTTTCGGCTTAAAGCCAAAAATGGTGTGCTGTCATGCAATGCTCCCAGGGTCTGCGCACACTTACTTGGTGTGCGGTGTGTCAGGAGCCGGGCCGGTCGCGCTTCCTTCCTCAGTGCTAGCCTGCAATTCCCAGGTTGCGCTGCGGTAGGAAGGGGCGGGGTGTTCGCGCAGCGCTCACGCAACCAGGAAGCTGCTCCAGAACTGAAGCAGCAGGGAAGCGGCAGCTTTCCTGCTGAGGCTTCTTGCGCGAGCGCCTCCTCCCACCTCCGTGAAAAGGTAAGGTACGAAAAGGTTCCAAGTATACATGACGCTACATGAGTCTCTTTTAAGCTGCATGACTGCAAAGGATGGAACTTAGGGTCTTTCCATACTACACTTTTATAGTGCTATTCTTCCACTTTCAACATCCTATGGAATCCTGGGGTTTGCAGGGAGGGGCATTTAGAATTCTCAGCCAGAGAGCTCTTTGGTCTCAGGAAACTACAAACCCCAGAATTCCACAGGATGTTGAAAGTGAAATAATAGCACTATAACAGAGTGGTGTGGAAAGGCCCTTAACTCTTTCCCTCCTGCTGTGGTCCTAAAGAAAGAGACACCTGCAGCTGCTAGATTCCCCAGGGTGCTTATCCCATGAAGGAAATGGCTTCAGGGAAGATTTTTTTTAAATCAAAATCACAAGGAGAGCTTTTCAAGCTGCTTATTCATTTTCTCCAGTTCTGAGCTTGAACTCTCTCTTTCTTTCTTCCTCCCCACTCTCTCACCCATAGGTACCCACACATAAACAGTAATTCATACCTCCTTGGCTGCTATTTCCATTTAAAAAAAAAGAATTTGCATAATTTAAAGAAATGCATACGTGTGTGATGGCCTCCTGAGTACAAGTTTGGGTGATTTTGAGCACAATGGAAAAGTCTTTGTGGTGAAAGGATTGATCTTGGCTTGTGTGGAAAAGTTATGCTCCCTTTTCTTGACCTATACTGAACGATAGCTACAGGGTTTAAAGACTTCATCACCATACCAGCAAATTTGTTTATAAGGAACAATAACATTGTAAAGTATAACGTGATCCAGAAGGTGCCTCTGAGAATATTATGACGCAGGAACATAACCTCTGTTAAGGACAGAATATGGAAATGGACTAGGTTGATCTGTCAACATTTGTTTGAAATAAGACAAGTGATATAATTGCGATGGAGTGTCGCTGAGTATTTTAAGAAGATCCATTCTCAAATTACGAAGTGACTGTTTTAGTAAAAAATAAAGAGCTGTGGTGTTCTCACACTACCTAACTGTACCGCGATAATTCCACTCTGACTGCCATGATTGTGTCCTATGGAATCTTGGGTTTTGTAATTTTGTAAGGTACCACAGTCCTTTGACTGAAAATTCAAAATGCCCTTCCCTAAACTCCAAATCCCAGCATCCCACAGGAGGAAACCATGGCAGTTAAAGTGGAATCATAGTGCTACAATTGTGCAGTGCGAATGGGACCCAAGTGTTTCATATTATTTTTAGTAACTTGTGTAAAGTATTGCATCTCCATGAAAGGGAAAGATATTTAAGATATTAGAACATCATTTCTGTTTTTTTCTCTCCCAAGGAACTCATATACTTTAAAAAAAAATAAAAGAACAGAGATGCAGAAAATAAGAGTCAATGACCATTTCCGCACTAGACTATTATAGCGCTGTTATTCCACTTGCAACATCCTATGGAATCCTGGGGTTTGCAGTTTTGGGAGGGGCCAGGCAGCTCCTCCCAAAACTGCAAACCCCAGGATTTCATAGGATGTTGCAAGTGGAATAACAGCACTATAATAGTCTAGTGTGGAAATGGCCAATGACAATAGAAATGGAGTGGATTTTTTTCTACTTTTTGTTTTTGCCCAAAGCAAGGTGGAGGAAGAGTGTGTGCACTTTTGGACCAAGTAACTAGTTTAAAGTCAGACACGTCTCATAGTGGGCTTTTTACTGGCGTGGTGAAATATATAATGAAATTCAACGAGGAAACTGGAAAAACAGCCAAATTGGTGCAGCAAAGTGGTTAATAGGATCATTAGCCTCCTCGCTGTATTTTTTTGGACACTGTGAGCCTGTAGCAGGGTCCTCGAGAGCAGATTGCAGGAACAGGCTGACAGTTACTAGCTAACTCAGCAGTGCTGGGTGCAAACTGCCATCTTCCTGTGGATTTACAGCTGCCACTTCTGCTACTTCAATTAGTTCTATAGCACACAGATGTTGCTTAAATGTTGCTGCTAATGATACTGCAATAAGCGTAAGATTCATGCCATATTTTGAGGCACGTAAATTTCTCAAGTGGCACAATTAAAGTGGAAATATTAGGTGGGGAGAACTTGGCAGTCTCTCCAACTTGGAAAGAGCACCCGCTATGCAATAATGGGTCAAAAATTCATTCAAGTTTTACTGCTGTTCAGAGTTTTAAAAGACTTTTCACAGTTGAATGCAAAGTAGTAAAAACCAGAGTATTAGGAAATGAGAGTGCTGTTCTGTTATTCAGACATGACTTTTCATTTCAAATTGAAATCACATGGTTTACCTTTCCTTGCTCTTCTTGAATGTTGAGTGACCACATTAGAAAGAGTGAGTGGGGAGGAGCTGGGTTAAAGAGAAAAATAGAGCAAAAATGTGGAAGGAGGGAGGAAGGACGAAAGTTTGTGCACTCCCCTCTATCCCCATTAGTAATTAATTAATTGCTATAGATGCAGGAAAGATAGCAATGTTGGCCAGGCTAAGGAAAAAAATGTGTCTCAAATTGCACACAGAGACAGCATCAATCATTTCTGAAGCCAGATGTAGCCTCCGAACTGTAGCCTGACAACACATCTCATGTTTGTGCAGCTACCAAGCAATTATTCTTTCCATTATATCTCCCAATGACAGATCTCCAAACCCAAGGCTGTAAAAATTAGAGTTTGGGCTTATACAGTTGTGTCGGGTCTTTAAAAAAAAAAAAACCAGGAAAACTTATCATAGTGGCAGTGTTTATGAGCTTGTCACAGTGCATGTACATAATTTTCATCAAAATTTCAGTTACCTCATTTCCAGTCCTTCAGGATTAGATTTATCAGCTGCTCATTCTAAGGAAAGCCTGCATCCCTTTCTGTGTAGCTTTCCCACATTTTTTTAAAAAAAGAATAAACTTTAGAAAAAGGCTTTTAAAACATTGTGCCATTTCTTTTATTTCTCCCTCTCTTCGCCTCATACCCCCCTCCTGCAGCTTCATTATCTGTCTTTGAGCTGATTAACTTATTTTTATTTATTGACTTGTGGTGTCAAGTAAACTAATCTGTTTTTCTTAATTGGGATCTTTAAATATCTGCTCAGTCTATTGGTATTCAAGAAGTTGCAAACAATGCATTAAATTGGAAAAACAGAAACATGAAGTAAACCTAAAGACTATCCCAACCGTCAGCATTTTAATTAGGTGCATATATTTTTTTTAAAAAAAAATACACTGGGATATGTGTCTGTATGTCATACACACCAAAGTTTGATGCTTAAATTGCAAAATGAGTAGAGCGTGCACATTATAAATGGCAAAATAACCCCAGTGCACTTACATCTGGGTGCTGTTTTGTTTAAAAACCTCACAAAAACATTCTCTTAATATTAGATTCCCTCCTCCACCACCATCACCCATATTGTCTTGCTCCTTTTCTGTTTTGGATTATTTAACAGCAAATCTTACAGATGTCAGTTTTGTCTTGTTCTAAAGCAACAAGGACAATAAGTTGCAGCTGACCTCAGTACAATGAATCTTGCAAGAGCACAATATGTATTTTATACTGGCGGTGAAAAGCTTACATGTAATTGAGAGAGAGGGTGGTGGTGCGGGATGAGCTGGGGGTGTGTGGAAATGTCACTGTAGCATTTTTGTTGACACTGCACTATCTGTGTGTGCATAAGGACTCCATCACCTGGCAAACATGACTATATGTGCTACAGAAGGATCTTCTAGCTGCGGACGGGGGTGGGTTGAGGGAACAGAATTTGCCTTTTTCTCCCAGCATTTCTAAATATCTGTATTCAGTGTAGGGTATGCGCTGAAACCAAGGAAACATGATCATAATAGGAAATAGCACAAGAGAACTGTGCATAGGTGGTTGTGCATTCAGAAAGACTGTCAGCATCTGGAGTCAAAAACCAGTTGCTTTTCAACTGACTATGCTTCCTCAGGCCATTGCATGACACCATTTAATGCCTAAGGCACGCTGGTTACCTATTGAACAGTTCACAAGTTGTGTAATTAATCTTACATTAGCAGTGACAAAAATATAGGCCAGAACCCTGTTGGGCAGTTACAAATACACAGCCTAAGTTACACAATCATGACTGTTTTGTATTCACAATCCCTTGTAGCTGTGTAGTTTAGGGGCTACATAGGGACTGTGAAAGTTCCCCAATCCCCACTTACCAGGCAGCAACCACTGTGTGTGGGGGTGGTGGTCTGTTCTCTCACTGTTGGGGAGCAGCTGGTGGAAAGTCCCACTCACCACTACATACAAGCAATCTCCAGCAGAAGGGGGAATTGCAACAGAGGTCCTGCTTCTGCTTGCCACACCAGAGATCACTCCTAGGAAGGGGTAGAAATATCAGCTGCTTCCCAATTGGCAGGGGAACAGACCTCCATTGATCACAGTGGCTGCTATGTTGTAAGTGGAGATCACAGGTGATGGCACTCAGCATTTGCAACCCCCCAACAGGATTCCAGCCATATTCTTTAACTACCATCATTCTGCAGCTAAGCAATTATTGTTGTTCTTTTGTTTTTGTTTTTTTAAAATCTCTTTCTTGCTGGTTTGCTAAGTATTGCAACCGTCATAGAATTACCACTCTGTAAATGACCTTGTGAGGAATATCCAACATGATCTCAGTCATAATTACGAAAAAATAAGTGAGTTCAATGGAGTCTACACACACATGAGTGTATGAAGCATTGCAGCTAGGCAAACAATTGGGTCACCATATTGGGGGCATAGCAACTGTGTAAGCAGTGACCCTTTTTGAAAATGTCAGATTATAAAACTATTGGCTGGAATCCTCTCATGGATTTACACAGATATGAATGCCACTACATAAGTGTAGGGTTTGGAGTAAGGTGTTGGTATCCTATTCAGGATAGTGAATAACCTGTTATATGAGAACAAGCTGTTGAACAAGTGGCTGCCTAAGAGGCCCTCCAAGTGTGAGTTTTACTAGTTGCTAAGCAGCTGGATCATCTGTTACACAAAAGGAGACTGCGTGGCCATGGCCATTGAGCAGTCTAGAAACAACACAGTAGCTAGGCTTCCTACACTATACAATCAAGGAACATGAGTTTGGCCAATGTTTTCCATATTCCTTTGGACCGCTCAGGTTGCCAAAATCATATTCAGCATTTCAATCACATCTGCAGTGATACCAAAGGATACAGAATGCTAGTATTTTCTTCATGATTTAATATATATATATGAATATGGGACATCTATGGGGCTTGAACAAGGGAGAGGAAAATTACTTCTGGACTGAAGAAAGAGTTGCCTTTGAAATGCAAAAAAGCAACAACAAACCATTGTAGAATCTTGAGCAAAAATGAAAGTGTAGTGAGGTGTGGACTTTAAATGTGATTTGATAATTTACACATGTAGAAATGCCTTGAATACAAATACTGTTAGTTTCAATATGTCCTAGAAGTGTGACATTTTTGCATATCTTTAAGCACCCAAACAGGGTGGCCAAGGCATTGGTTCTCAGCCTAATTTTAAAAGCCCTTTACAAGTGGTGTGTTCAGACCTCTGGTGAGGGCAATGAATCCCTCTTTTGGCAGCTCTCTAAGCTAAAAAGATAGAAAGACAGAAAGAGGTGGTAGAAGGAGAGAAAGGGAAAGGGTAGCCCTCAGCCACCCACTGTTGGGTGAAACACTGAACTTGAAAACATTGCTTTTGAAATATATCTCCCAGGATTCTGAGAGCTATAGGTGTGTGTGTGTGTGTGTGTATTCTACCCTGTCCACTGATAGTTTGCAAGCCCCCCAAATTTATCCCAAGTAAGCACAGACCTCAAAAGAAGGAAAGAGATCCTCCACTTCTGATACAGGCCAAGGCTCTTTCTGTGTGACACAGCCAACCCACCATAGGGCAGAGAGAAGGTGGGAGCTGGGACGACACTTATACACAATATCATCCCAGACTCATCCTTCTCCTGTCTCTAGGCAGTGCAATCGCACCACAAATTATTGATGGGTTTTGCCCATCAGTGACTGGCAATTGCACCACCCTCTTGCCACATGCTTGCACTTACCTTTCCTGCAGAAGTCCTGGAAGTGTAATGGCTGCGCCTCCTGCCCCAGAACAGCCTGGGACAGTACCTGGCTGCACTGCAGAAGGAAAGGCATGGCCATTGCACTTCCTGGTTTCTGCAGGCAGCCAGTCTCCCAGGAGAGCTGCTGCCGCCATTGTCACCACACACTGCTGGGACAGAGGTAAGCTGCAGAAAGGGTCCAAGTGACGCTGCAGCTAAAGCAACAGTGGCAATCGCACAGCCTCCCAAATATTCTTGGACTGCAAATCCTAGCAGACCTAGCCAGTAAAGCTAATGCGGACAAAAGCTAGAAGCATATGCTCCAACATTTCACAGATGAAAACCAGAACATGTGTGGGCAAGCAACATCAGAGAGTAGTCAAGATGGCAAAAGGATATTGATGAGGAAGAACATAAAAGCTAGGAGATGCTGCAGCAGCTTGTTTTGGCCTGAGTCTACTGAAAGGAGCTAGATTCCATCCCTCCTCTCCTTTCAATGTACTGAGCTGAGTGCAAATGAATTTTGCATTTTAAGTGCAATTTGCAGCAACTGAAGTAAGCTGAGGGCAAAGGGGGAAAGTAAGAGGATAAGAGAAAAATTAGGAGATTTTAAAAGGAGCTGAAAAAGTGGGATGATAGAGGATTAATCTGTAGTTTCTCTGCCAAATCTGGACAGTTGGATGGTATGGAGGAGTTATATTGCATCAATGAGAGGGCTACATGATTCCCACCACTGATCTAAGTCTATTCCGCCACTAGTTACAGTATACTTTGCTAAATAGCAGATACCACCAGCTGAAGATAGCTCCCAGTGTGTGATTTTTGGGTAATCATCCTCTGTTTTGATAGCACTTCTAGCACAATAGAATCAGGAACCATTCTGACCCAGGCTTGATTTAGAGCTCATGTTGTATCTATGACAAGCTGGACCTGGTCAGGCAACCATGAAAGATTTGGGTAGGCCTCAGTTTATTGCTACTTTGCTACTTAAGATGTGTTCTAATAAAAACAAGTTCAGCTTACACCACTTCTCTTCACTGAGTCCCTGAAGACTCTTACACAGCAGACTGTATGAGCCAGAATAAACTCACAGCTGACATTACAAGGGAAAAAGTGAGCTAAGTGTCATCCCGTTCTCAAACATCCTGTAGTTTCTAAACTGGAGAATGTGTGTTTGTGCAGGAGATGGGGGTGGGGAGCCATTCCTATGCTTTTGTGTAAAAAAAAAAGAGAAACCATGTAAATAAATGTTCATAATTCAGTGAAAAGCCCTGCCAGCTCTTATGGGATAAGATCCATCAAGAGTAGCCATGCTGAATGATAGAAAGTGTTTATAGCAACACTTGAGCAAGGCCACAATGTGGCACGCATTTGTAAGCCCATTCTCCTGGCACTGCTGTATGCGGTATGAATGTCTGTGCAGCAGTTGTATGCATCTGTGCACCTTTTTCTTGTTCATGAAACAACAAAACTGCTTTGACTACAAACAGCTATCCATTTGGAAAAAGAAAAGAGTTTAAAAGATTTTGTAAAAGGTAGACAGAGCCATCTTGTTGTCTGGCTCAGTCTTTTCTTGGCTCACACTGAAAAATGTGGTATTCGTGGCCATGTAATAGTTAGAACCATCATCCTCCATGATACAGTTGTTGTAATTCAGTTACTATTTCTCTTGCCTGCTGTTAGTACTTAAAAATCTTAAAACTAAGCATTGAGGGCTGTTTGGGATTTGGCATTTCCTGCCAAGGGGGAGAAAAAGTCATGCATGCATCCCAGAGTAATGCCCTTCTAATCCTTGAGGTCGAAAGACATGAAACCCAAAGGGCAACACATCATGGTCAATTCACCTCCCATCCTCCTCTCCCCTGGCAAACTGCCACACATTTTACTGGTGTCAGGACTTTCTTGTGTTGATTTATCTACATCAGAGAATGGTGGAGTGGAATAGGCCATTGTGACCCCAGTAAAGAAACATAGAGAGGATTAAACAAACTTGCAGTTATTTGTGGCCTGTGGTTATTCTGTCTCATTATGCCCCAACATGCAGGACTCCACATCACCCTTGAGACATTCTGGAATGTTTATTGGTGGTAAACACCACAATACCCTTTTGTGCACTGTATGGCTCTCTGCTCTTCCTTTAGTTTATTGTAGATGTCAAGGGTACAGTCTGGGTGTTCTAAAGGTACCTTCTATTTCTCATTGAATGTGGGCAATAAGTACTGTAAGCAGAGGAAAGGGGGGAAGAAGAAGAAGATCAGGAGGTCCCACTATTCCCAATAGGAAGTAACATGCCTCATATTGTTGCTGTGTGCCTTCAAGTCATTTCTGACCTAAGGTGAACCTATCCTAGGTTTTTGGGGGGCTGAGAGTATGTAATGCACCCAAAGTCACCCAGTGGGTTTCCATGGCTGAGCCAGGAATCGAGCCCTAGTCCAATGCTCAAACCACTACACCACAGTGGCTCCCAAAATGCCTCTACCTCTGCCAAAAACACTAGTGAACCCAAGTGATATCACAACCTGCCTGGACAAGTCTTCTTTCACTGGTGTCATTTGGCTGCAGAAGTGATCATACCTGATGTGTGCAGGACTACAGGTCACTTTTGTACTAAATCTTCTAGTATAAATATCTTTTACAATGGGGCATTTGCTGGCCAAGAGAAACATGGAAGTGAGTAGAGATGCTGGGGCTCCTTAGTCTTTTTTCCTTTTCTGTGTGATCTGTGACACAGTCTGAATGCGCTGGTGGTTGGGTGGCAAGGCCATTTCCGCACTAGCCTGTTATAGTGCTATTATTCCACTTTCAACATCCTATGGAATCCTGGGGTTTTCAGTTTAGGGAGAGGCCTCAAAGGCCCCTCCCTAAACTGCAAACCCCAGGATTCCATAGGATGTTGAAAGTAGAATAGTAGCACCATAACAGGTTAGTGTGGAAATGGCCTTGCAATACAAAGGAAGGCTGCTTATGAATTTGTATTTTGAGGGAAATGCCAATATGCATACTAGCATCAGTCAGTCATGTTCTTGCATCAGCCAATGTCTGTGTGAGACCCTTCGGTTGACAAGCCAGCTTTACACCCCTTGCATCTGTAGATTTTTATGGGTGCAAGCCTACCTTCTAGACACCGTGCATCTCTCTTTTTTAAAAATGTATTTTACATATCACATAGTAAAAACAATACAGTTACTTGTGCCTGTTTTTAAAAAAGAGGTATTCTTGGATTTAGATTAGAGAGTGTGAAGTCAATATAGAATGGTAATTTTGATGGAAATCCTACTTGCATCTACCACCATCCGGCCTCAACCCACCCTAAAGAGGAAAGAATGCCCTTTTCCTCACATAATTTATTATTTCTGTGATTTATCAAAGCTTTCTATCCTTGGCACATAACTGGTCATTTGTGATTTATGCACCAAAGGAGTAAGTAGTTCCTTGTTGGAACAGGAAAAATTGCTAATGCCTTAACAGTCTTCATGAAAATGAGAATATTAAAAGAAGGGTGGGGGAAATACTCAAATTGGTGCAATAATATATGAATGGTAACTTAATACACTGAGAAATTTCAGAAAGGCTTATGTGCTGATTTATTTGGCTCTGGTATTTAGGGGGCAGGGGGGAATCAAATCTGTGTAGTTACCTTAGCAACTGCCATAATATGTTGTTTGTACTCTTGCTGATGGACAGATTAGGCAGCAAAATCCCTGGTGTAAATCCATGCACTACACTAGGGATCAGCCTGGTCCAGGGACCCCTCAGGAAGCTCACAGAGTGGAGTATAGAATGAACTTCCATTTCTTTAACTGCTTTTTAGCAAAGGGTCTCACATGGCTTGAACACCACTGGGAATGTGTGCACTTTTCCTTAAGATCACCCAGCCTTCAAAGGCCTTTGCAACCCTGGGAAAAGGAAGACACTGGCCAATGTTTAACTGACAGTGCCAGAATCTCAACAGGTGACAGACTGCCTCCCCAAAGGGGAAGCCTCCCATTTTGCTTTCGAGATGATGCACCAGCTTTCTTCCACTTCTGACTTTGGTAATTTATTTCATTTTTCAAATACGTTCCATAATCTACTAGGTTATATAGGCCAGTCTTTTGATTCCCCTCCCCCGTTTCCCTTCTTCCCTTTTCTAACTTCAGGCTTGTGTCCTCTTGTTATGGAGGAATTAATTATGATGTTATCTCATATAACTCATTAGTATCAATTAATTCTTTCCCTTTCATGATTTTATATAGCTAATATAGATCATCTCTTAGGACCTTAATCATCAGTATTGGGTTCATTTAGACTTCTCAGCTTCTCCCTTCCCCTCTCCTCGGTCCTCTTAAGAGCAGAACTACAGGTGTATAAGCTGGAAGTACGGCAATACAGGCATGGGCAGAGTTTGCTGTACCCGTACTGTTTCACAGAACTGGTGAAACTCAGCTCAACATCCAGGACAAGAGCTGCTTAGTCACACACACACGCACACGCACACGCACACGCACACACACAATATTCATTCAAGTCCCTGGCCAAAATCAACACCAAACTGCATGATACATAAGGAACCTACAAAAAAATATTACAGCATAGAATTTTGAATCCCTCCATGCATTCCTCCATCCCACCCATCCTGTTCAGGCTCAATCATAGCCAGTCTTCACAGGAATATTTTTGTACTTTTTCTGGCCTTGGGGCTTCTCCAAATTTGCTGATACCTTCTTTTCATGAGAGGGTCCTTCCTTATGGGGCACATATGCAATGGCACTCATACCCTAAACATCAAAATTAAAAGCAATATATCACTAAATGATACAGAATAATAAGGGGAACAAAAGCTGTGATGAAACTTATCTTGCATTCTCAAATGGCCTATTCATTAACAGACAGACAGACAGACAGACAGACAGACAGGTGATATAGAGATAGATAGATGGTAGATAGGAAGGAGTCAAGTGTGTTTTATGGCTTTTTTGCAGAGAAAATGGCCATTGTGCACATTTGCCACTCTTCACATACATAATCTGTCACTGAAGATGGAATCAAGCACTTGTCTTGGTCAGTGTAAATACTCTCCAACAGGCCTTTGGGAGCATGCATATCTTGACATATAATCTCCAATCAATGTACAGCATCTCTCACAGGACCAGGGAAATGTGCATATCCTCTTGTACCTTCATTTCACTTTGTACCTTCTGCAGGCTATATGAATAATTGACAACGGGACTTTGAACATGCTCCAGTCAATATATGCATTCCCTAGTCAATAAGCGTACTCATCAAGAAACAAGTCCTTGGTTTCTGGCTCTGTCTGGGTAACCTGTTGCCCACAGGCTGAATGTAGCCCACTATCTTATTTTTATGTTGCCCACAGCATCCACTCCTGCCACTGTCTGAACAAAGCAGAAAAGAGGACAAGGCTTCCTTCTCTCATCTATTCAACTGTTCCGTGTTAGTCAGCTGCCCAATGTGATGAAACTTTGTGTTCACACAATTCTTGATACATTTTTACTCATTTATGTATTTATTTGTGCAATTTATCTAAGTTATGCGCTTCTCCCTCTATTGCCAAAAGTGTGTATTTTTTCCCCAGTTATGCACATTTGAACTATTTACATTTTAAAACATGGACATTTTTGTATGTGCTTTATTTCTCAGAAGGGTTCCCTGAGAATATTCCTGCAAATCTGAGTGTGTAGAAATGGAAGATGCTGATGATGGTGGTGATGATGATGATGGTGATAATGATGGTGATAATGATGATATTATACCAATATTAATATCTTCAGATCCACTCAGAAAAGCAGTGGGTTTGTTTTCTGGCTCTGTGTGTGAGAGAGATGGGTGTGAGAGAGACAGAGTGAGTAAAGATCAATAGTCCTGGAGAATCTGAGTAATTGTGAATAATATTTAGGACCCACTAAAAGTCTTTCAGGTGGCAACTTATCCTAATTTCATTTACTATCAGCCTTTCTGAAGCAGCATTTTATACAGACTATCAAAATTTATGCGTTCATGAACAATATCCTCTTCTAATACTTCAAGTGGCCTTGGTGTGTAATTTCTCAAGACTTTCCTGCTGTCAGACACACTGATTTGGCACACAAACCACGTCGATATGCTAATCCTTGAAGATTTCTCCTAATACAAACAGTGCAATGAGAAGCCACTGAACAGTTCATTTGTGGGCACTGCTTTTCTGTTGTTTCTCTTTGCTTCCTAAAGTTCTTTTCCTCTTTGTTATATGTTGGGCTGGAACTTCCTGGAATGGGAAAGAATTGTGCCAAAAAAGTTCCCTATGGCTCTATGGTCCTTGCACATATATCCCCGCCTAGAACTGCCCAGTTACCTGTCAGACATTCAGCTGACCATGATTGATTCACAAGTGAGTTGAAGAATGTGTATTTGCAGTTTCTATGTGTGGTTCTGAAAGCTGGGCAGTCAAGAAAGCTGAAAGAAAGATCAACTCATCTGAAATGTACTATAGAAAAACTGTACAGATGATCTGGACTGCCAAAAAGATCAAGAAACAGCCTGAGGGCAAATCAGACCTGAATTCTTACTAGAAGGCTGGATGACTATACTGATGCTGTCATGCTTTGGACATACCATGAGACCACATGGCTCATTGCGGGGTAGGGGGGATGATAATAAAGTTGAAGATGGTAGGAAAAGAAGAAGACCACAATAGAGATAGACTGATTCAATAAGAGAAGTCACAGCTCTGAGTTTGGAAGACCTGAGCAGAGCAGTTGGTGATGACTAGGGTTCATGGAGTTCTCTTTCTGCGTATTGCCGTTGTAACTCAAAGCAAATAAAAAATAGCAACAGTTTATAATGACCTGATTCTGATTGGCTGGAAGAAAGTGATAACATTAGGAGCTAATAATAAATAGCCACAGAAAAATTGAGTCTGCATCTAGATTCTAGGCGTAACCTTAGTTTATATTTGTCTATCTGTTGACATCCAAGTGTCTTCCATTTTCAGTGTGGGGTAGTAGATGGTGGACACATTTCTGTCCAGCCATGGAGCTTGTTGTTGGTCTTGGGCAATTCATGATTAGTCAGATTAACTTATTTCACAATTGCATAACCTACAGCTATGCTGGGATGGGTTCTAAATGAGCTGTAAAACATCTTAAAGAGCTTTTTTAAAAGAGAGAGACAGAGACAAGACTTAGTTTTTGTTACAAAAAGAATTACTGCAAACTAAGATAATTTATAGATAAATCAAGTAAGGGCTATGCATCTTATCATGGTGAACAAAGGGAAAAATAATTCTCTCAGAAAGAGGTTTCAAAAGGTATTTGAGAGGCTAGAGAGTGGCTATTTATAAACTCTGGAATGGTATAGGGTCTTGAAAATGAGAAACATAATTATTACAAAAAGTTGAATGAGGATAGTTGCTGCAGCACCGTGTTTGAAAGCCAAAGGGTGCCTTCTACTGTAGTGGTCTCAGAAGAGCAGTGATTAAATTCCCTTTTATATTTCCCAGAGGGAGACTTGGTCAATGATCATATTGATCCCCTGTTTGTTTGATCTCCTACTCACTTGGCAGATCAAGCAATTGAAACAGTGTAACAACAAAGGCCCCTCTCTAGCAAAGTGGACATAGAGTAGCAATTCAAAATAAATAAATATTTCAGAGGTTGGCCACAGGAGACTAATATAAACTACTTCCAGTTATCTAGTGAAAGTTTTTTTGAAAATTTAAGGCAACAGATATAGTATTGTCATTTTGACTGAAAATGTCATTGAAATTTGACTGAAATTCAGTAATAAAAACTGAATGGTAAACAATATCTCCCACTTTCAGTGGAACTAAGAAAGAATAATGTTGATCTTGGGTATGAAATATAATACTTACATTTTCCATGATGTGTTTTAATACTTACTTTATATGGCATGCATACAATATTATATTAGGTTTCAGCCTTTTTAACCTCTTAAGTCAAGTGCCATGAATATGCCACAACACCAACAAGCTGGATAAAATATATATTCCCCATCAAAACCCTATGAGGTACTATATGCAGGTCTGTGATTTTGGCCCCAGTTCCTTCAGTAGCTAATGCCATCATGACCTCTCAATGGGAGAATGTGAACCTACCACCATTCTTGGTTCAAACAACAAAACTCTAGCAAGTCTTCCACCAATAAGACCTCACAGATGCCAAAAGACACAAAGACAGGCAAGAGGCATAAGGCATAAGGCATACAGGCTGCTCTTTTAAGAAGATGGGAGCCAAATGCAAGATCTGTTGAGATAACATCTTTCAGCAGGCCATATTTTAGCAAGGCTCACTAAGAGCTTTCCATGGTTCTGATTTTTTCCTGGCAAAATCTGGTTTGGCATTGATGGGGTCAGAATTGACTTTGACCAGCTTGAGATGGAAGCTCACTGTGCCTCCTTCACCTGTGAACCTGAGCAGAGCACATTAGCTCCAACGCAATTTGCTTCAGAAGCATCAACAACGGAAACAACTGTGCAGACTTATATAAAAACTTTGTAGGGCAAAATAATTCTGAGTAGTAAATAACTTTAGAAGTAGAACCTTTAGATACAGTTTCATTGGTTAGTCTTTGCCCATATTTATCAAACAGGGCAATTTCACTAGTAGTCAGTGTAAGCCTTGTGGCTTGCTTTTTCTTGTGATCATTTAGAAAGCACACCACCTCAGTCATCCTATCTTCCCTCAGGCTTGCCTACCAAATATAAGAGAACCAGATGAAGCATTTCTTGAAAGCAAATAATGATGAGCTGTGCAGTTGCTGCAGTTGAGGAGCTCTTCGCTACCGTGAGATGCTCTGCCAGCTCAGAACTTATGGAAAATATATATGGCATTGAGGGCCCTGTAGGCCTGTAAAAAGAGAAAATGCCAAAGAGAAGAATTGGATTTCCCCATTGGAGAACTACATTTTCCATGATGTGTTGTGGCTTCTTCTTCTTTCCCTCATGAACCAGGAAGATGAAATGTATCAAGAAATCGTTGCTCATGATGAGAGATGCAGTGCAGAAGATGTGGTTGAAGATGATCCCATTCTCCTGCCTGGAGTTTCTTCCTAGGCAATGACATTTCCCATGCAGCTCCCATTAAGGTTGCACAGCAACAGCTGCTCTCTACCATGGCATCATTTCTACTGGCTACATATTCCTCCCTTGGGAAATCAGGGTTTCCAGGCCTAAATGTTCAAAACTCATGAGTCAATGCCTTCCCACCACCACCAATAAATAAATAAATAAATAAATGATAGAAAGAAAAGAAAGAAAGAAAGAAAGAAAGAAAGAAAGAAAGAAATCATGAGACTGAAATAAGTTGAAAATATTTAGGATTCTTTTTCTTTGTCTTTACCAAAAGAAAAATAATAATAAAAGCCTATCATGGAATGAAGTGGTTTGAGATATATACAATTATATCATGCCTTTTTCACCCTGAAATCTAGCACTGAGGACATTTCAGACTTCTGTGAAATGCTGCTGGCTTCTATGCAGAAAAGTCTACTGGAATGTAATTTTTATTGCAAATGCAGAATAAAAAAAATATAAATCTCAATAATTTCAATTATCTTTTCAAGGGTTTGAAATCTTATGAAAATAGGTAAAGATATAAAGCTATTTGAAACCATTTAAATCAATATTTTCTACTCTGACTAGCAGAAGTTCTCAAATGCCTTTCCCAGCCCTGCTATGTGGGAACAGTTAACTAAAATGGTTGGAGACTGAATCTGCACCTCCTATATTCTAAGATATGTTTTCTAACCACTCTGCTATGGTCCACAGTCTGGAAAAAAAGACTTTAAAATCTTTCCACGTGAATCTTCAGTTTCATGAATTTAAACAAAGAAATAGCTGTACTTCAGCTGTGCCCCTAAATAACTATGTTCTGTCACCATACCAAGAGAGCAAAAGATGCCATTCCATTTGCACTCTCGAGCATTCAGCTTCGATCAGACTATCTTTCTTCTGAGAGGTGGCAGCCATTGGTATGTAGGATGTCCATGTGGCATTATTCACTAGATGGCAAAACCGCAGGATCTAGCAGTGTTTGGACCCGCTTAGTATAGGAAGCTGCTCTTTCATAAACTGAAAAGAGAATGAAATTGTGGCAATAGAAGCAAAGGAAAAGTTAGACCACTTTCAAAATGAATTTAAAGGGGAATCAACCTGGGCCTCTTTGGCTCAGATTTGTTCATTCCTGAGGCCTTTCACATTACAAAATTATAATGTTTTGATTCTATTTTAACTGCAATAACTGTGTCCTATGGAATCCTGGGGGTTGTACTTTGGTGAGACACTGGAGTATCTGGCAGAGAATTCTAAAAGGTTGTGTTGTTGTTGTGTGCCTTCAAGTCATTTCTGACTTATGGCAACCCTAAGGCTAACCTATTATTGGGTTTTCTGGGGCTAGTGTGTGTGATGTGTCCAAGGTCACCCCATGGGTTTCCATGGTCAAGTGGGAAACTGAAGCCTTGGCCATCTCTGCACTAGACTGTTATAGCGCTATTATTCCACTTGCAACATCCTATGGAATCCTGGGGTTTGCAGTTTCGGGAGGGGCCTACCGGCTTTGTGGTCCTTGTCTCCATGTAGAAGTCGAACATTCATACCACTACACCATGCTGGCTCTAAATGCCTCTCCTTAACCTACAAAATCCCAGAATTCCACAGGATGTTTCTATGGCACTTAAAGTGTAATCATAGCAAAATAATTGTGTAGTGTGAAAGAGCCCCAAAACAAACTAACAGAAAATCAGCTTCCTTCAAATGAGTGCACTGTTTGTTACCACCATGCACTCATCATTTGGCTTACTTGCGCTGATGGAGTTTTATTTTCCGACAATATCCGAGATGTTGTGCTGTACCAGGATACTGCAAGCAAATGACAGTCTTCAGTGAGGTTACCATTTCTATTTTTATTTATCTATGGCGGGTGGGGGGGGTGGCTTTCTCAGTATCCTGGGAAGAAGCAACATCAGAATATTGTGGGTAAATGCTTCCATAAGGCAATCACTGAAAATATTTATCACTGCTATTTCTACTGGCAACAATAAAATAAGAAATTAAAGAATTACCCTTCATAAATACAAATAATGAAATGGAATATCCCTACAAGAAATAACTAACAAAACTAATGTGACTGAATGGTTAACAAAAGAAAGGAAAAAGAGAATCTTACCCATCCCCGAAGAAGGTTAATTTTAGCAATAGGATGCATGTTTTGCAACTTCCGAGATCAAAAGTATCAGTTTAAATGGCACCTCACTGCAACCTGGAAACAATGCTTTTTATTGGGCTAGTCCACTTTTTGAATGCCCCCTCCCCAGAAAAACCAAACCTACCGCACAGTGGATAAACAACTCATCAAGGTTTCTGCCTCATAGACAGCAGTCCTTCCCTCCAGGCCTAAGTTTGAATGTCAGGGTTGAAAGAGGGCCATGATGGTCACAAGCTGCTAAACGGTACCCTGTTTCCAAAATTGAACTAACACATGGCATTTGTGAATGTGTACATATGTACACATATACACACATGAACACCTACACACACAAAATGCAGGTCAGGTCCAAGACATTTTGCCCTCAGTCAACGGCTCTAGACCATTCATGACCTCTCAGCCTATCTCCTAGGAATGTTTCAGGGATTAAAATGGGGAAAATCTTTGGCTCCTGGAGAAAAGACAGAGAAAAATATAAAGAAACAAAGCACAACTGTCTTATACTTCACTATCAACAGTTCAAAATAAGCCCCTCCCCTGGCATGTAAAATAACCACTTATGGATTGCATACAACCTGAGTGTATGCATGCACAAAGACATTATGCATGTGAATTAGAGACAAAACATATTATTTATCCTGGAGAAACATTGAGAAGTGTGCTAGATACTGAAGCCTGGGTATTTAGTCTGCCATCCTATGCCTTCTTACCTGGAACTTAGCACCACTGAAGTAAATGGAACAACTTCTGGATAGGTATGTTAGTTCCTGTCATTTTTAACATTTGGGAAAATATTCTTCTACCTGTTAATTTCACTGGCATTCTTTCTGCACCAATCTTGTTACTCTAGGAGGTGGGGGATGTTGGGGTCCACTCACACTGCCAGTATTTCCTTAAAATTTGGGGAAATTATAGCTCAAAGAAGGCCTACAAGAGAAAAGTGATGGCAAGATCTTTTCACCTATCTATAACTATAGAGAGCACTCTAGTTAAAGTCAAATGAAGTATTTTATTTGAATTGGCAAACATACAAGGAATCAGACACTCTTAAGAACCATACAAGGCTATCAGAAAGTGAAGTGAGAAAGGCTGGAGAGAGAGAGAAAGAGAGAGAGAGAGAGAGAGAGGATTGGGTGGAAGAAGGAGGTTGCAGCAGAGGGGCTCAGACAGTATCTGAGGGTAGCATGGAGAAGCATCAGTCTGAACTATGTTGTATGTACTACGTTCTACATGCTACAATTGGCTGGAATCAAAAGTAGGATTTTTATACCCTTCATATCCTGAAGGAATGCATTGACAAAGCCATCATGGCTTTCCCATGGGACTGGCAAAGGAGTCCAGAATAAGCTGATTGCTTTAACTTTGGAGTGACAAAACATTGATGGGATTCATGACAATCTCTTAATGTTCAGTCAGGCCGAGTATATAGGGAATATCTCCATAGGGTAGGATTGAGAAATGGTCTCAGCAGATTGTCTTCCATTGTATTTGAAAATGCAAAGAGACTGAAGCAGTGAAGGGATTAGCACAAAGCCATCTGGACTTTCATGACCCCGAACACATCTCTGGTCAGTATGACCTTGATCATGTTCTCCAGTCATTAATAACTTCAGTTTATGAAAATAGCATGTCTTGTCGGAGGGGTGGTAGGGTATGGTAACATGAAACTGCTTGGAAACTTCAGGAGGTCCAAAATGCTGTGATCAGGTTTCTGGCCAGGGTGTAACAGGAAACATATAATTCTCCTATTGAAAGAACTGGACTGCTTACCAGTCCGTATCTGGGCAGAATTCAAAGTGCTGGTCATAACCTTTAAACCAGTCCATGGTTGAGGCCCAGACTATCTGAAGCACCTTATCTCCCTATATAACCCTGCCTTAATTGTAAGATCAGGGGGTGGGTCTTTCTTGGTCCCACCACCATCGTAGGCACATTTGGTGAGGACATAGGAGAGAGGGTCTTCTTCGTGGCCACTCCCAGACAGTATAACTCACTCTCACAGGAGATGCTGTTGGCCCCTTCTGTGTTCTGTTTCCACTAGCACACAATGATCATTTTAGGCAGGCTGTTGGTTCCTAAATCATGCGGCAGATGGGTGTTTTCAATGCGGTACACTTTTATCTTTTTGGTTATGTTTAAAATGTTTAACTGTAGGGCTGTTTTGAGAGAATTGTTTGTTTAATTGTTTTTTAATTGAGTTTTGTAAAGTACAATTTTAGCTGAACTTTGTTTTAGAGTGTTGGAGGCCATTTTGGGTTTCATACCAGGAGAAAGGTAGAATACTAGACAGACAGACATACTGGATAGATGGATGGATGGGTGGGTGGATGGATGGATGGAAAGACAGATAGATAGATAGATTTCCCTGGGAAAAATAACTGCAACAAGCAGTCCAACGTATAAACCCCACATAAAACCTTAAAACATAGTAGGAAAGACATTTGCTTAACCAAAGAGTATATTCATAAAACCTCATATGCTAATACAGTCAGCCCTCCACATCGCGGGTTTCACATTTGTGGATTTGATTATTCACAGATTATTTGCTGTCACCTCCGCTGCCTCCCTCTGCCATTTTTAATAGGGACTGCAAGCCTTGTGAGACTGAGAAACTGAGAACGAGGCTTGTAAGTCCCTATTAAAAATGGTGTGGAGGCAGCAGTGAAGCCACCACTTCTGCCTTGTGAAGGAACCCTGATGCCTCAAAGGAATCCACGGCAGGTTGAAAATGGTGATCATACTCTTTTTTGTATGGTAAATATGGTTTGGGAGGGCCTAGAGCTATTCCCTTTTTTCCCCACTTTCACAGGAGTCCTGTACCCCTAACCCTAGCAGGAGTCCTGTACTCCTAACCCTTTTACATTGGCATTTCCGATGTGAAAGGGCCCCTTGAGCATCGTGCACATGTGAGGAACAGTCCACATGATGCACTCACATTTGCGCAACACTCAAGGGCCTGACACAGACCGTGCATGCATTTCTTTATTTTCGGCTTTAAGCTGAAAATGCTGCACAGTCGTGCATCACTCCGGGGCCCCGCGCGCACTTATCCCGCACGCCTTCAGAGCCGGGCCAGTTGTGCTTCCTGTCTCAGTGCAGCCTGAGAAAGTCCCAGGCTGCACTGCGAAAGGAAGAGGTGAGGGTCTCGCATGAGCAGGAAGCTCATGCAGAGCCGAAGGACCCTGGATGCGAGAGCCTCTCTTCGGAGGCTGCTTGCACGAGCCCACACTCCAGCATCGTAAAAATGTAAGGTGTGAAAAGGGTCTTTTACACAGTCTTGCACTGAACAGCCCTTCAAACAAAGGGCATGTTCAAAAAGAGCCCTTGAAACAGAAGACACCTTGGAGCAAAAAACTGTTCTCTCTAAAACAGGACACACACTCATCCTGCGCTACACTGCAGGACTATGGGTTATTTTGCAGAGCTGACATCACCCACCTTTCCCCTCCCTGAATATACATGTAATATTATGGTTTCCTTGCATTATCAGGATGATATTTAAAATGTTTTAAAACTGTGACAAAATACATCACTCTTGCCTGTGTGCATGTGCACATATTCATAACATGAAACCTGGGCTAGGAAGAGTGGGAGCTCTACTCATTGCCATTACTCATTTCAGGAAGGAGGTGGATAATGGACCTGTCCAAGACTATGGCCCTTTCCACACGGGCCTATTAAAACAGTGCAGAGGGACCTCCAACGGAGGTCTTTGCACCGTGGAGTGGACTGGGGTGAACTATTTTTTGTAGTTCTGCACCTCAATCCGCTCCAGAGCGACCAGAGTTGGTCGTGCAGCATGCTTTTTTAAAACCTCTTTTAAGAGGTTTTTTAAAAGTACGGAGCGCCTGACCCCGTGTTGCTCCGTTGCTGCGCTCCGGTGCAGATTTGCAGGCGCGCACTAGTGTGTGCCTGCAGATCTGCCAGGGGCGGGCTTTAGGCTGGCAAACTTCTCCGGTTGGTGGAGAGCCTCCACCAATTGGAAGCAACCATTTTGAACACTGAAGCAGTGCGGAGCAATGAGCTCGCACTGCTCCTTGTCCCGACTGACCCAAACGGACCCATTAAAAAGCTGGTGAGTAGCGACAGGGAGCATTTCCCTCGCTGCATGCCGAAAGGGCCTATGCTAAAATTTTGGATTTCTCGGTTGTCTTCTATGGGTGATAATCACACCAAACAGCGAGTTCAAAATCTTCAATCTGGCATGAACTTCTCTAGCTAACATTACTCAAAAAATGTCAGATATAGTTGAGACTTCATTAATTGGCTAAACACACTAAAAGGTGGTAGCAGGGTTGTTTCTCTGAGGCCATTCCCACACTAGATTGTTATAGTGCTATTATTCCACTTTCAACATCTTTTGAGGCCCCTCCCTAAACTGCAAACCCCAGGATCCCACAGGATGTTGAAAGCAGAATAATAGCACTATAACAGTCTAATGTGGAAATGGCCTAAATGTTCTAAATTCTCTAACTTTCTCTGACTTCACTAAATGCTTGGAAGGAATACTAGATCAGATCCTATGAGGAGTAGAGTCTTCATACTTTAAGAAACCAAAATCT
Organism: Ctenosaura bakeri; assembly: GCA_948474755.1. NCBI lineage: Eukaryota > Metazoa > Chordata > Lepidosauria > Squamata > Iguanidae > Ctenosaura > Ctenosaura bakeri. The sequence goes on along the minus strand of CAOLHI010005025.1, from coordinate 27,734 downwards.
GTAATCTAAGATAGCTAGCAGGCCTCTGGAGATGTTTGGCTGGAAATGTGGTCCCCTAAAGCCCTGGGTTAATTTGACCATGTATATGTCTCTGTAGACGGCAGCATGCCTGTCCCTCATTGTCATTTATATATTCATATGGGTAAAATATTATGTTATTTTCATTATCTCAGTGCACAGTACATTTTGAATTTAATGAAAAAATCCATAATCTACTTCCTGTACGAAGGAGAGTTGAACCTAATTCTTTGATTATATAAATGAAGAAACTACAAATCAAAATAATATAAAGAGGTCGCCAGCTATATTGTACTTTGTCTGCCTTCATTAAAAACTGTTTTCTTTATATGATAGCACTGAAATGGCTGTACTAAAATCTTAAATCGCCTCATGCCTCAAACATCTCTCCAAATCTTGAAGGGTCCTTACATCTTAGAATTACTAGCAATAGAAACAGATCTTGGAAAAGCTGCTGTTTCAGACTACAATTACAAAACCGCTGGCTGAAGGTTTCTGGGAGTTGTAGTCTGAAACAGTAAATTTTGAAAACTTTTAAAAGAACCTGGCAATATTAACACAAGGTATTATTTTACAGAACTGCTGGTCCTCTTCAAATGTGTTACATTATAGGCCCTTTCTTACTGCACACTTAACAATACTCTGATTCCATTTTATCAGCCATGACTGCATCTCATGGGATCCTGGGGTCTGAAGTTTGGTAAAATGCTTGTGCTGCCTGGCAGTGAATTCTAAATACTTCTCCCTAAAATGCAAATACCAAGAAGTTGTCATGGCAGTTAAAATGGAATCATAGCACTACAATTTGTAATGTAAAAGGGCCATTCAGCTCCATCCTATCTGTGGCAATTGTAGTAACTGATGTTTTAATCCAACACATCTTGAGGGCACCTTGTTAAGAAAAGCTATCCAGTATTGTAACACAATTCTAATACAATTTATGCTCACAAATCTGTATTTATTGCTGTTATTGCTTTTCTGACCAGTTGTATCATGAGTGTGTCACAGTCCAATCAAAGCTGGACACACTCATTAGAGGAAGATGTACAGTGCTCCCCCTGTATATATGGGGGTTCTGTTCCAGGAATGAAAAATGTGAATGCTTCATCTCATGATCATCAATGGATGCAATGTATACCCTCATGAAGCATGGGAACCCACTCAATAATACGACACAAGGCTTTGCACAACCTTGCATTCATGTGTGCAGAGGTCATGCCAGAGAAGAAGCCTTGTATCTGCCTCACTACTGATCAAGGAGATGTTCCAAAAGTCTTTGAAAAGTGACACAGTAAGAGATAGGAACTTGTGTTATATTTCCTTGCTTACCATTTAGTGACATCTGATTAGAAGAAGAAATCATAAGTCTCCCTCTTTCTCTCTGTAACTAACCTTTGGGTCTTTGGTGCCAGTAGTCAATGATTGGAAATGAATGCTTTTGTTAAGCCAAGAACCACACACTGACAAAGGCTTCAGCAAAGTTTCAAGCTATACACAGACCTGCTCACATCCCCGATATCCACCTTTGATGCTGCTGATGCAAAAAGAAAAGAAAAATCTCCCACTGAACTAGTCGGTCTTTATCTTCTAAACTTTAGTTGTTTTTCACATGTACCCTAGTGTCTGACACAGCTTCCCTGCCACTTTCACCCTCTTTACTCCTACACACTATTTATCAATCCTTCCTTCAGCCATTCCTGGAAATGTAGCCTTTGGTGCCCCCCCCAACCCTTTGGAAACTCTACTTATCAGTTTAAGAAGTTGAGGGCTTAACACCTTGGCTTCTGGAAACCAATTAGGAAGGGCTGTTCCTGATGCAAGTAACTTCCCATATGCCTTCCCCCTGATTTTGCACTTCCAAGGTCCCTGCTTCCTAGGTCTTTGCACTTCCTAGGTCCCCTTCTTCTGAACTGCTTGCATGCAAAGGACTTTCAACCTTCTTTTCATCCTACATCTATCTTGCTTTTTCCCTGTGTTTCATGCCACTACCCTCTCTCTCTGTCGTCTCCTCACCTGAATGAAATTAGGCTGAGTTCTGTGAAGTTTGGCTGAAGACACATATAGTCCTCCTGCTCCAGGATTCCCACTGTTGCTGTAGGATTGGAGAGGATTTACTAGTAAGGAATAGTAAAGACTGAAATATTAGGTGCGATTTAGCACCTATCCGGTCATGATATCTCCCTGTGACAGTTGTGAATCAATAAGCACCTTGTTCTCTTCTTCAGTCTTGTGTTACAGATATCTGATGGCTATTTTGAGTACTGGTCTAGCATTTCTCATCTAGTGGCATTGCTTTAAAACAAATCAGAAGAATTTTAAAAAGGCCTAGCTCTTAGAGAAGTTTAAGGGAAAGTAGGAAACAGTTTTCTATGTCTCTTACCAAACATGGCTAGAAGATCATTATATGAACAATGCTAGCATCTTCTTTTCCATTCCCTCCTTTTGCTGGTGAATGCAGCTGAAAGTGGCTGTTCCTTTTTGAAAGCAATTAACTGCAATTATTGCTGGAAGGCTGAAAAAGTGGTTTGTAATTGCTATAGTTACAGATGTAAAACTAAGTTTCCATGTTGCCATTTCTTAGAAATAGCTAGTTTTCGAAAACATCTGAACATTATGAGCTGCTGGCCTGTAGTACAAAACACACATTCATCCCATCCATCACTTTGTTGCCTCAGTACCCATAGCACAGCATGAGGCACGAAGCACAATACAAGCCAGCACTTGAGCCATATGATACTCCACTATCACCAAGTGAGGCCACATACTACATAAATATAAATTCAGCTTAAAAATTATGGCTGCAATTCACTAGGGCAGTTATGAATGCATAACCTAGAGTTGTGCATTTGAGACTGGTTCATATTCACAGTCTTTACATATTCCCTAGTTTAGGAGATACATAGGGACTGTGAAAATCCCACAATCCCCACTTACTGGGCAGCGGCTACTGTGATCAATGGGGACCTGTTCCTCTGTTGATCAGGAAGCAGCTGACTGATGTTTCCATCCCCACCCCAGTGTGAGGAGGAATAGCAACAGGGACCCTGCTTCTGACTGTCAAACTGGAGATCACTTATGGGAGGGGGTGGAAATATCAGTCAGCTGCTTCCCAGTCAACAGAGGAACAGATCCCAATGAATGGAAACTGGGAGGTAATTGGGAAATTGAGCTAGGAGTCACTACATAGTTGCATAACTAAAGTGGTTATGCATTCGTAATTGTCTTAGTGAGTTCCAACCTATAGTTCCGCTGCAAAAGAAGTGGAGTGATCTTGGTTATTGGGAAACAGAATGAATTACCAGTGATCAGTTCTTTTGTACTAGTTACTTTCAAGCTTTAGACTGAGGACAAGCAGAGGTCTGTTGCACTGAACTGTATTCTCAACATCCACTAGAAAAACTCCTGGCCTACTTCCTTTGGCATCCGTGTTGACTTTTCATGTTGATAGGAACTGCGGTCCATTTCTGAATGGAAGGAAGAACAAGTTCCAGCATCGTTCTCTGGCACCAGAGCACCCACAAGAATTCTCCTTCTTCTCTGCCACTTTCCAATTTGGCAAAACCAGAATGACTGAGACTTGCTTTTGTCTCACTGTCATCGCCCATGCATGCACTGTATTGAAAGCATTCTTGATTGTGCTTTCTACCACCTCCATGGGTGGCCTTGGCAATCAACCGGTGCTATAAGGATGTTTCCACACAAATTCCTGCCAATTTTATCACAGCTATGCAAAGCTGAAAGCTAGCTAATATCATTATGTTGCACTCAAACAAAGAGTAGAAATTTAATTTAACTACTGGTATTCCTTTTTTTCTCCAAAAGTGACTGTGGCTTTTTTCCTTGTTTAAATGTTCTAATTTCTAAATTTCTAAATAATGTATTCCTACTATAATTCAAAATGTCTGCTTATCTCTATGTTTTGCTGTACAAATGAACATGTGTGATCACATAACTTGTTGTTTTATCTAAAGGAATCAAAATGAAGACTATAGTAAGCTTTGATTCCAGCCTGTCAACTGCTTTGGGCAATGATACATTCTAAACAAACACTGAACCCCCACCCAGAATGTGCAACTATGTACAAATTTTGAACAAACTAGCCTTAGAAGTTGTCATCTCAGACACTTTCTTGCAAGTTTGGGACTAATGGGAAAATTGCTGGATTTGGTGCATTGTGCATGAGACTTGCTTTGAAACAAATTTTAAGGATGGTAGATGCTACCAGTCTTGAACAGGACCAGCTAAATTTCCCAGTAAATAGTGTAAACATTCTTCGTGGACAGTAATTGCAATCTTAGTCTGATCCTTCAATGTTTCAGTGATAGTGCAATAGTCTGTTAGCTGCCTGCCTTAGAAGAAGCTCTTCAATTGCTTACCAGTCTATCACTGTGGATCCAGAAACCAATGACAGAATTCCTGGGGTGTTCTCTAATTTTGAAACTGTCTGTATTTGCCTCATTGCTTGCTTGTTTACTTGCTCACTTACTTGTTTAATATCAGCACAGCATGAACGTGACCTCAACAGTGAAGAGAAATCTTAAATTCACTGCTGGCCAGTCTTCCTTTGAAATATAAACACCACTGCAAGAAACTACATTCCTAATAAGGATGATAACAGTTGTATCCCATGGATGCTGGTGCGCTTTGATCATTTGGCCTGTTGACCTTTGACTTCCTTTAAGTGAACGCTGGCCTCATAGCATGTCACTTTGAAAAGAAAAAAAACCTGCTTAAGCAGTATGGCTTGATGGGCGATTTATAAATAAGTAATATTCACATTAAGATACTAAATATAATGGCCATTAACGTTTGGTGGGAATATAAACTTTTAACCTGGAAGAGCTCTTGATTTTCAATGCCAAAGTATTAGCTACCAGAGCCAACCCAAGTCTTTTGCTGCCTTTTCCCATTTTATGTACAAAAGGCAAAGAGATCAGTAGTTGGAAGGTATTCTTTTTCCCAATGCTAGCAATGGGAGAGCATCCTCCAAAACCCCTAAGGCCACAAGCTAGCTCAAGGGACATGGGGAAGCTTCAGATAGCATTTCCAGGTTGCATATGGAATAGACCTTCTATTGGAGTCATAGAAATGTAGAGTTGGAAGAGACCACAGGGGCCATCCAGTCCAACCCCCTGCCATGCAGGAACACCCTCAAAGCACTCCCAACAGATGGCCATCTAGCCTCTGCTTAAAAACCTCCAAAGAAGGAGACTCCACAACACTCCGAGGCAGCATATTCCACTGCCGGACAGCCCTGATTGTCAGGAAGTTCTTCCTGAGGTTCAGGTGGACTCTCCTTTCCTGCAGCTTGAATCCATTGCTTCTTGTCCTGGTCTCTGGAGCAGCAGAAAACAAGCCCTCTCCCTCCTCTACATGGCATCCCTTCAAATATTTATTTAAATATTATTGAGTAATATTTACTCAATTCTTGCTCAAAAGGCTTATTACAAACAGGCATCCCTCCTTGACCTCCCAGAAGTCCTTAGGAGATGCCAGAGGATAGTGGCCCTTTTCGCATGGCACTTGCCATGCGAAAGGGTGCCTGGAGTGCTGCACGATTGTGAGGAGTGATCTGCATGATGCACTCACAATCGCGCAACACTCCAGGGTAGGGCAGGCGCTGCTCACGCACTTTTTCATTTTCAGCTTTCAGCCGAAAATGATGCGCAGTCGCGCATTGCTCCAGGGCCCCGTGCGCACTTGCTGTGCTTGCAGAGCCTCCAGTGCCGTGGTGGTCATGCTTCCTGCCCCAGCGCAGCCTGTGAAACTCCCAGGCTGCGCTGCGGAAGGAAGAGGCGGGGGTCTCACACCGCCCGCTCGGAGCTGAAGCAGCGGGGACGCGAAAGCCTCTCCCTGGAGGCTGCCCCATGATCCCTGCACCCCAGTGCCAAGAAAAGGTAAGCTGTGGAAAGGGCCAGTGTCATCGCTATGCATCTAGTCATAGGAACAGAGCACAATGCTTTTCCACTGTTGCCCTCCCCCAGCTTTCCACAGGCAAGTTAATAGTTGTTGGAGGGGGCTGAATCCATCTAAAGATGGTCTTTCGGAGAATGAAAGAGGAGAGGTGTTGTAGTTCCTTTTAATGGAGCATTATGGTAAAACTTCCTGATTGAAATATGAAAAAAACAAAACAGGAGCCTTGTCCCACATTCAGCCTGGCAACACTTGCTGTGTGGCACACAGCACTCTCAAATGTCACAGATGCTTTCCAGCATCTGCTGTTTGAAGTGACCACCTCCTTATGACTAATGGTAAGGCCAAGCCTGTTTGCTACAGCAGCTGAAGGTTCCCTGTTAAATTTGTGTGGAAAATTTGCAACATAAACAAAGCAAACGGTTTCTTTACATTGGGAAGCATTACGAATGGAGCAGATAAATTTGGTACAGGATAAAAAGCTTAAACTTTTTTTTTCCTTTATCACTCTTGCATGTTAAAACAGAAGGTTTTAATTTCCACATTACTTGGGCCTTGTCCTTGCTTTGGCAGCTGCTATAAACTGGTATGAACATTACATAATATCAAGTACTGATTTTTCTGAGATAAAACTATTCTAGGGTATCACCTTTTCATATCATACATATAAAAAAAATTATGGGTGTTAGGGCGATAGTGAACTCCAGCCAATATTTTCTATACAGAAAGCAAGTTTCCTATGCACCCCCCCATTATTTCTTTATGTCAACAGCAAAATTTCTACACAGAAAATGCTTTTTTTAAAATTTCAAACTGCACAAAGTCCATGAAAACCATATAGTTTTTTGGAGTTTTTCTCAGATTTATATCCCTAGTCCCCTCTTGGACTTCAGTCAACTGTGTCTGTCTGGAATAGGCCAGTTGTGATGGAGATGAGGCCTGGCAGCAAGGAGGAGGGCCTTACAGATACTGGACAAGATGGTTTGGGCAATTAGAGACACATGATCTCAAATCTTTCTAACAAGTATTACCTATGAGAAAGTAAAATCTGGGCAATGCTGGGTATATATGTTAATAATCTATAACTTCAAAGACCACAGCAAGAAGCAACTGTGGATATATGAACAGGAGCTGAAAAGATAGTGTTATCTTTTCATCCAATAAATACACTTCTTCAGTTGGCCAGAATGGTTATAAATCCAGCACCCAAACTGTGGGCCTCATTCTCCCAAGAAAGTTGGGGGATAAGTTATAGGAACTGACCCACAAAAACAAGTGCAGACGTTTTAGAATTATCCTATTTAACATGCATTGGATGCCATTATGACTATACCAGAATAAAATGGTTTATACTCTAAATCCCTCACGCCTTGGGATTTCTTCCACACAAAATCAAAAAAATTACATATTTTTATATATCTGTCTGCTTCACAGTCAAGATGTGGAATTGGTTGGTTTTGCCAGTTGATTGTGTTGGCAGTGAAATCTCTGTAACTTCAATGGAAAAATTAAAAAAACTGGCTGGTTAGTTCAGAACAGGACTTGCCTCTCAGCTTCTGCATGATTCTTGGCCCTGGTTGACCCTTTTGTTTTGATTATTTGATAATTAAATTTGATAATATATTAGTTGTGTTTAAATACCCCTTTCACTCCACTCCTTCATTGGTTCCATTGTTCCCCACTTCATCCTGACAACAATACTGTGAAAAAGATCAGGATGAGAAGAAGTGCCTATCCCAATGTCAAAGAATGAGTTGTGTGCCTCAATGAAGACTAAATCATGGGTCTTGTAGATCCCAATCCAGTGATCTAAACACACTAGAGAGTAGAGTTGTGCAATTAACAGAATTCTTGTTTTGTTAAAAGAACAACAACCCTACCAAACACCAACAATCTTAAATTGGGACAAGGCAGGATTGTGAAAAGGATTCCTCTATTCCCTGTAGCCCTCAATCCACCAAACCTACCTTGCCAATCTCTAACCATTCAATGGCGTCCAACACCTCCAATTCCCACTGGACATGTAGTGGTTTTTCCACCCAATTCCACTTTTCTCCTGGCTTTTCCTCTTTTTTTAAAAAAAAAAATATCTCCAACATCTGTAGTTTCCTGTCTACATTCTTCCTCTTTCTTTTGCCTATTAGTCTCTTGCCAAGATTCCCTAGAACTTCTGGATCCCCTCTCTATAAGATATTTTCCCTCCTGAACTTAACCATGAAAATGCTTCTTAGGAACTCCCCAATTCCAGCGCAAACTTCAGAACTCATCTCCCTCCATTCCAATGCTAAAATTTTCCACCACCCTCCCTCCATAACTAGCTGGAATATCATACCAACACCCACACCAATCATTGTGGAAGCTTTGCCCAACACAGACAAAGTATAAGAGGTAGCATGGCGTTCCTTAAGTTATGCCTTGAATGCATGTTCAAGCACTGGTATATGTGGGAAAAACATTGAAAATGCCCTTTCAGAAAAATATATTCAGTGGAAATTCCCCACAAAATCTATTCTTTTGGATTTCTCAAAAGAATGATCCTTTGCAATATTAATGTGCAAGGGATTTAAATAATGGCAAATTGTGGTTTAAAGTTCAAGTACCACACTTAAAGCGTCTGTGGTAGGCAAGGCCAGATGTCTTTATTGAAATTAAGCTTCCTTTCAAAAAAACAAGAAGAAACTAATGTTTTTGCTGTACCATATCAGTTAATTACACTGTAAGTAATTATGGTTTGTGAGCTTTACCAGTTATGAGAAGACAAATAGTTTTGTTTCTTCTTTTACATCTTTATGTAGCATCATAAAGAAGCAAATTTACAGAAGATTGTCTTTTAGAGTGCAGTTCCCGGTCGGTGTTTTCAGACTGTCAAAACTAGCTTTTCCTCTTGGGTTGAAATTGATGAGGAGAATTGTAAAGGCTGAAATAAGAAAAGGCCCAAATCTAAAAAGGATGGGGTACACATCCACATTAGGAAGCGGGTCTGCAGCTTTATTTCAGCTGACTTCAGCCAGTAAATATTAGTTTATAGCTGAAAACTAAAAGCCTTATGAGTAATTTCCACATGAAAAACAATGTTTATTCCTTTTTATGTTTTGATAAAGATGTGAACTTTTTGAAAGGTTCCCATACACTTGAGGACTTACAGCCTTTTAACAGTCTCCCATTCATATTAACTATACATGACATATGCTACAACCCACAAAAAAAGTCCAGGTTAGCAAAAACAAAAATAGTTGCCAAGGAGGATTTGATACTGTGCTTTTACAGAGAAAAGAAGGGAAGAAGAGGAGATACAAACAACAAACCCTTTCTTTTATTCATTCTATTAATGCTTGACTAAGGGTGAGAATTGCATTTCAGCTTATTTTAAAAAAATTAGCCAAACAAAATTCACAGGGTGATAGTTTCATGTGCCCCAATACATATGCCAGATCACATGAGAGTGAAATGTTATTTATGGATCCAGCAAGATGTGATCTGGCACTGGTGCAGTAGCTCATATTTCAGTAGATCCACACAATGAGGTGATTTAAGCATGTTTGCAGCCACATAGATCCCCCAACATGGATGCAATTTTTGGTAACAGTTATAATTGAAAGCTTGGTTCACATAAGGTTTTAGAGATCTGCTAGGTGAAGTATGCCCACTTTCCTGCTCAAGCCTGATCCTGACAAATGAAGGGATACCGATTCTCTCCGTTTTTGATCTGGATGCAATGGTGGATGTGGAATAGGAAAACTAGGATTTAAATTCCTGCATAGCTGTGAAACTCACTGGATAGTCCTGGGCAGATCATTGACCCCCACTTTTTACTTATTCAGTGAGATGTTGTGAGCAATTGTGGCCCATGGACTGAACAACAGAGACCTCATCCTACCTCTGTATGATGAAGCTGTACCTCTGCTTTGTTCATAGGCTGCTGAAGGTTCTGAGGGATAAAATGTAGATCCTTGGCCAAAGGGTGAAATTGATTTGAAATGGATATTTGCTGAACATTGTCACCAACCCCCTGGATGCCTTTGGCAATTTCTGTTTCCTGTTCCCCTGCTCTCCTACTGTTCTGAGCCAAGGTGAAGATGGTTTGGGATTCTGTCCCATGGCTTTCCAACAATATAGCTGCAGAGTAATGAAGGCACCAGGTTTCCCCACTCCTGCTCAAATGCCAGGCATTTGGGGCAAAGGTACCCAATTACCACTTTCATGAGGTCCCTCTCATACAAATGCTATTGCACTTTAACTTCATTCTGTAATTCAGCTCCCAAAGGAAATGGGTGGAAATTTCCCCACCTGTTGTTGCAATCTTACTGAAAAACCTAACTTTTCAAATTGCCACATGTCCAGAGATATCTTGCGATTGCCACCAAGAGAGTGAATTTATGTTGCTTATAAATTTTAGCTCTTAACTCTCCATCCTCTTTTCAATTGCCAATGAGAAATAACTGCATCAGTACTGATTTTATTCTTCCACAAATTGGCACCAGCATAGATACTGTCCTTGTGAGTTTTAGCAAGTCTTAATTCATTCTGTATTTGGAATTTTTTGTTGTATTAGTTAATTCTAGGTTTGATTTACTACTCAATACATTGCATTATTTAATGTATTGCTCTTGTTAATTAAGCTGCAACTCCATTTTGATCAGTTCCTTATTAATCTTTTGGGGATACAATTATTTGTGTTTGTCTCATTGATATTTTAGAAATTACTATGTTTCAGTATAAATTGATAGCACCTCATTAGTGACTTGCATTGGTGGTTTTCATCTTCATTTTTCATTTTATATTCTGTATGATGACTGTCTTGAATTGTTTAGGTTAAATTTCATGATGTTTCATAACAAGCTGGAAATTCTGCTGCAAGTAATTTTTCAACAAACCTGTGTTATTGTGTGTAAATAAACCACACTTCACTGTATCCTCTGGTGGACATGGAGCTGAATTGAACCCCCAAACACAGGATAGGAAGAGGAAAAGTAAAAGAGTAAAAGAAAACACACACACATAGTAACTTTGGCAAAGGATCTGAGAAGATATTCCCCCTTGGCCAAGAGTAATTGTCCGTATCTGTGTGGGTGTGGATGTTCCATTTAAAAATGTTGTGGGTGGGTGTGACTCCTTCCCAACCTGATTGAGGGCCCAATCTCAGCTCCATGTTTATATACCTGGCAAATAGGGTGGACTGATATTTCAGTCACTCCCAAGACCTGAAATCATCATCATCATCATCATCATCATCATCATCATCATCATCATCATTTTAAATGTCTGCTCATTCTCTGAGAAGCCCTTAACAAGCAAGAAGGTCCACTGGATGAGACAAATTTCTGATAGTTTGGTTGTAATGGCAAAATAGTGTATGACAAACTAATATGTCTTTAGGTAACATGTTGGACTACAAAACCTGGAGACCAGAGTTCATTTCTCCACTCATCCATGGAAACACACTGGGTGGCTTTGGACATATCATATACTCTCAGAGAAACCCCCATGACAGGGCTGCTTTAGGGTCACCATAAGTCAGAAACAACTTGAAGGCACACAACAGCAACAACAATCTGGGAGTGGGCATCTCAAGGACATAGCATAGAGAGTCATAAACTACTCCACTTGTAATCTTGTTCAAGAGGAAGAAGATAATCTGTGTTGCTTATAAATTATGTAAGGTGGCCCCGGATATTGTTCCGTAATGGCCAGCTGTACTTCTCAGAGTCGCTTTTAATTTAGGCAGAGATCACCAAGATGGCCTATTGCCATGGCTTGCCTAATGTGATAGATGACAGCTCTCAGGTCAATGAGCAATTGATCGTGCCAGAAACAGAGCCAGTGATAGACCAAACTATCTTGGAAACACCCCTATCAGCTGAAAGACAAACTGAGACAGAGTTGCCACAACCAGTGCCAGTGGGAGAGGGGACCAGTAATGATTTAGAAGAATTAGATTCACATTTACCCCCAGCCTCCAATCACAGAGAAGACTGAAACGAGCAGCTTGGAGGGAAGCCATTTGGGCAAGGTTGAGTAAACAGAACAATGATAAGTAACACCTATTTTTGTCTGCGTATAAGTTGGTTGGCATGGTTTGCTGTTTGCTTGTAGCAAATAGCTACTCAAGCCCACAACCCTTGTGTTTCAGCTCTCTTGACCCTTTTGGACTGACCTTCGGCATTCTGGACCTTTTGGATTTGACCTTGACTTTGGCTTGGCTCATCATTTCTCCTTGATTTTTTGCATTGGAATTCCCCGCCCCAGTGCATCCTCCTCTTGTACAAGTACTATCACCTTCTTGCTGGCAGGAAGACAGGGACAGGGAGTTGAACTCTGACACCTGAGATATTTTGCTTCCCAAACTGGATCAGCAAATGGCAACCCTTTTCCAACGTAAAGGTGCATCCTATGCAACCAAGTTATTTTGGAAGTCTGGAGTGGAAAATTTCTTACAATCTTTCTGGTCAGTAAAAAATGCAATAATAATCATTCAAATGACTTACACTTTGCTTTAAAATCATCTCCTTTTCTACGTAACAATTTTCATTACTGCAATAGATACCTTTTTAAAAGTGAAAATTTAATATATTAAACCCACTAGTTAAAGTCTTGAAAAGTTATCACAGGCTTTAATTTTATTTTGCTGCCTAATGATACTACTGGTTTCTCTCCATCCCCAAATAATAATTGTTATTGACATATAGTAGTCCAAGACATTTGGCTGCCTATGGTAAATAAACAAAAATGTTGGCTCTCAACTATGCAAGGGTGTGTATATGATTTAGAAGAATTAGATTCACGTTTGCCCCCCAGCCTCCAATCACAGAGAAGACTGAAACGAGCAGCTTGGAGGGAAGCCATTTGGGATACCCAAAACCAGGCAAGTTATTTCAGAAAAGTAGCAAAAATGTTGTCCCCTAACTATGCAAATGTGCATACCACCCAAAACTGGGCAAGTTATTTCAGAAAAGTAAACATGTAATCCCATAAAATCTCTCTCCCCATCTTTGGCAGAAAACACAAACAACAAAACAAACAAATTGTGGTTTGCTTTCATGGCATCCAAAATCACTGACTGAAGTCCTTGTCCCACTCTGCCTAGTGGTACAGCTAGCCCTGCACTCATCTGCTGGAAAGAAAAGAAATGTATGCATTCTTACTGGAAATAAGACTGACCCATTGTTGTTACTGTTGTTGTTGTTGTTGTTGTTGTGCTCAAGGTCACCAAGTGGGTTTCCATGGCCAAGTGTGAAATCGAAGCCTGGTCACCAGGATCATAGTCTAACACTCAAACCACTACACCACGCTAGCTGTAAAACTTACCCCCCACTGCAGCAATAAGCCCTCCTTATCAAAAGACAAGATCTCAAAGCCATGACACACACAGCTAGAAGCACGCAAGGCAAGAATGTATATCCTAAATCTATTGTTCATCTCCTAGAATGGACTCACCAACTCAACTGAACTTATAAAGGGTCTACTCTAGTGCAATTTGACTTTGTGGCCCTTTTGCAGGATGCTGTTGTCCTGGCAGGGGAACAGAAAAGGAGCAGGACCACGACAACACTTCTGCATGATGTTGTCACAGTCCTGTCCTTCTCCCATTGCCAGGTAGCATTATCGCAGATTAAATTGTTGACAGGTTTTCCCTGCCAATGACACACAATCGCACCACCATCCCACACTTATCTGGTCTGCGGAAGCCCCAGAAGCGCAACAGAGGTGCTTCCTGCCCCAGCACAACCTAGGAAAATGCCCAGCTGCACTGCAGAAGGAAGAAGCACGTCCATCACACTTCCTTTGGCAGGGAGCCAGTCCGGTGTGGAGGAGAGGGCTCTCATCATGCTCCCTTCCTGGCAGAGCCACTGCTGGGATCGCTACTGGAGCACGGTGGGACAAGGTAGGGTACAGAAAGGGCCTTTGTATGTTTCTAATTGTAACATTTTTAATGTGTAAGCTGCCTTGAGTCTTGGAGAAAAGACAGGAGGGAGAGGGGGGAGAGGGGGGAGAGGGAGGGGAAAACTCTATTGTAGTTGAGAATAGGTATAAGAGTCTTTCTGCACTACACTGTTCTAGTGCTATTATTCCATTTTCAACATCCTATGGAATCCTGGGGTTTACAGTTTAGGGAGGGGCATTTAGAATTCTCAGCCAGTGAGCTCTTTGGCCCCAGGAAACTACACACCCCAGAATTCCAGGGGATGTTGAAAGTGGAATAATAGCACTATAACAGTGTAATGCAGAAAGGTCCTAAGTCTCCTCTAATTGAATTACCAATAAGATTTAGGTGAGTGTGTGTGTTCCTTGAACATTGCTTCTGACCTCCCTGATAAATGTTAGGGACATACATTTATCTCTAAGACATTTCTATATTCACTTGTGCTGTGCATAAAGTTGCAAAATACATTTAAAGGCACATTTTTTGAAAATACCATTTAGGACAAGTTCACATGGTCAGTGTTGCTTCTATACAATACTTCATAAGAAAGTGTCTCATTTCAGCTAGTTTCTCCACAAACATAATTATTCCCTCTTGGCAGTGATTCCTATAATTGCTGTGAATGAAAAATATGCTGCTGCAAATACAAAAAACTGGCATCAGATTCCAGGCACAAAATCCATCCACAGGAACACTCAAGAGCACCGTGAGGAGATAAAACTGAGCATGATAACACAGCCTTTCATGACTTCTATGCTTTAAAAAACAGAAGCAGCGTCTCACTAAACAGCAATCTTCATACTGTTTCTTGTGGAAAAATACCCAGAGGTTTCAACAAGGCTACTTTTTAAAAAAAGAGTTCACTTGCCATTATTCTCAAGCATGTGGGGCTGGCTTAAGACACATAGAGGCCTTAAACTAATTTAGAATTAACAAAAATGTGTATTGTTCTAACAGACCTTTTTCATATATAGATGGCTCTTGTATGTTTTTGTTTGTTTGAGAGGTATTTAGAGACCTCACCCCATAACTGAAGCCCTAAACTGTGTCTTATATGGTTTGTCTGTAAATCCAGCATTACAGAAACATATCCATGCGTCATGGAGGCATTTCAATATTTTGTTTGCCTTCATGCTTTCCTAGGCCAGAAATGAACAAGTGGAGATATTTGGCTACAGTGTCAGCTTTTGTAATTAGTACACTGCCTTGGGTTCCAGTTGAGGTGGGGGGAAAGAGGGTATAAATCAAGATGGTGGTGGTAGTGGTGATGATGATGATGACACCCTCCATACATGTATCAGAGAAAAAAGTGCCTGAGGCTAGGCTATGATTATGCCACTTTCCCTGCAGGCTGCAAACATGGTGCTAAATTTCAAATCTTTGGTTTCACGTTCCAGCGTTAGGCTGATCTGCCAGCATCTTTCCACCTTTAAAGTACAAGGTGCTTCTGTACCAGGGTGAGAATCCTGGCAGTCAGAATTCATGGAAAAATGTGTAATCATATCTGAGATCTTTCCATAAATGTGTGCGCAGAGCAGTTATTCATACATCACAGAAACTTTCTGTTGATACCCTAGAAGGTCCAATTGTCAGAAGCCAATTAGCAGCCTACGAATGAACAATTAAGAGAGAAGTATTTCAACATGTTTTAGGCAGCAGGTTGGACTTAGCTCAAGAGTAAAATAAACAGAATTACATACACATTTTAAGAATAAAGAATGTGCAGTTAAAATCCAAGGTAATAGGGAAACAGCTGCATTGATGATGTACGCCTTGCCTTAAAATCTTAGTAGTAGACACTTTACACATGCATGCTTCCCATCTTTTTATTGCTTATAGAGTAGTGTCTGTGCCTTTTAATATACTTGTAAGTTACTCTTTGCATACTTTGAAGACTTTGGTATTCTGACTTTGCTGTGTGTGTTTTTTCTCTCCTCTGAGAAACCAGTGGCAGTACAAACATTGCCTAATGACACGGTGACCAAAAAAAATCAATTTGTAATCTGATTTGAGGTTTTTGATTTCCTCTGATGAGTTTAAATTTCATTAAAAGCAACCTTATTCAAACATAAAAGAAATCCTTGAAGGGTAAAACAGGGAATTGTCTCAAAGAATCCCAACTCTTTTGTGCTATTTATTCATTGCATTAATTGTGAGGTACAACATGTGGTGTCAGTTGGCAGATGTACTGTTATCAAGCCTGTGATCAGCGAGAGGAGGGAGCAAATGCACAAGGGCTCACATTCAAAAATCGTTCTTTGGCATATTGACACTTTAGTTATCAACAACCCTTATTATCTGCTTAGAGTTAGATCACAGCTTGCTGGTGACATAATAAGCTACAAATCACCAATGGTGCCTTCTTTCTGCATTCTCTTAATTGTATGTATTCTCTGGGAAAAAAAAAATTATCATTGGGGCCTCTTGTCTTGATGAGAAATTGACATTTTCTGACTGATTATTTGGGAGCACTATGTGAGGTAGATAAGACTTATAGTTGTTTTAAAGGAGGGCAGCCATTCTTTCAGGGGCCTCTTTATTGCTCTAGTTGACCCACTTGATGAGTATGGATTTCATGAGGTCTTTTTCAGCATTTGAACTATAAAAGGTTCAGAATGACACCACCCCTTATAGACAAAAGATAACCTTGCCCTTTGAATATATTGATTCTTTATTAACTAGGCTGTTTAATGCAATGAAATGAGGCATTAGATTGAAGTCCATTTCAAGTGCTTTGAATAATCTTTAAAAGCTTGAAAGACTTTAAAAGGCTGCTCTACAGTAATTGGCATATCTTTTTAGTGTCTCCATTCCTTAGTTTTGATTAGAAATATAAAGATAAAAAATTTCTTAAAGTCCCTCTAAATTGACTTAACACTTTCCCCCCCATACCAGAGCTATTACCATGTTAGACAAACTAAGGGGGCAATTCACTCATCACTTAATCAGATGCAGTTACTCATGTAACTGCTGGATATATTAACCCCTTCGTGTGTTGCTGGCAATCTGTCAATCTAACTCACTTTGAGCATACAGACACACACAGATATAGTTTGAAATCAGTTTCTTCTCTTTCTCTGTATGCCTTCTCAGTAGGGAATATTCTGAGAAAAAAGCCAAACAGAATTGTTTCAAAAGATTATTGCCTTTCTAACCTTGTAATGTTTTTACCTTTAAACTAGTGGAATGCTTCTGATGTAAGGCATTGGGTCTAGACTTAGGGTCCTATCACACTACACTGTTATAGCACTATTATTTCATTTTAACTGCAATAGAACCATACTATGGAATTCTGGGGTTTGTAATTTAGTGAGGCCCAAGAGCTCTCTAGCTGAGAATTCTAAATGTCCCTCCTAAATTGCAAATTCCATGATTCCATATGGTCATGGCAGCGAAAGTAGATTAATAGCGCTATAATAGGCCCTTTGCACACCTTACCTGTATCCTATACTGTCCCACTGTCTTCCCAGCAGTGCCTTTGCCAGGATGGGAGTGTGTCCCAAATGCTTCCCTTCGCACCTGACTGGTTGCTGGCAGATGGTAGCATTCAGACATGCTCCTTGCTTCCACAGTGCAGCCAGCCTCTTCCTGTGCTGCCTTGAGGAAGGAAGCATTTTGATAGTGCTTCCACCTTTTCTTCATGCCAACACAATCATCACATGAAAGGGGCCTATTATCAGATTTTTGTCTGATAATAGTATAATGTGCAATCATGACAGCCGGGTGCATGACAGGAGTGGGACTGCAATGACATTGTGTGGTAGCATGTGTTGTGGACTGGCTTCAACGTGTCCCCATGTCAATGCAGTGTGATAGAGCACTTTATAATGCTTAATATGGACTCACTACAACCAAAGAGACAAACCTTAATTATGATAATTTATATAGTTTATAGAAATCCTTTTACATATTGTTTGCCAGGTATAAAATGACATCTTGAAGTAACATCCCATGGGACTTAAGTCCCATTGATGTCATTAGATCTATGCTAAATAAGATGAAATACAACACTGACTCCTATTAGCAGTACTACCTAGCGTGGGCAAAAATGAATGAATGGAATTTACATCAGTATCAATGAACCATTCAACAGTGGAGTCAATGGGCTAGTCACAACTATCAAGGAGATTTCAATCATTTTTTCTATTTGAGTAGCATTTGCAGGTCCATATGCAACATAAAGCATTGCTACATGGAAGGTGGGGGGAGATATTAGAAAGATCAATTCTTTTCTTTCCTTGCCTTAGTCTAAGAAGCCCCTTCTGACATACATCTATCCAAAAGTCCTCTGCATATTCAAAAATAGCCAGATGACCTGTCCTTGAATCTAAAGGAAACTCTAGCATGAATGTCCAGTGAGAAGCACAGTGCATTCTGTAAACACCACAATGTGCTTCATGAACATAAAGTTCTTTACATCATTTCTACTGTTGCTTAGCGCAGAAGAAACTGAGATAATTTTGGCAGATGATAACTGAGGTCAAATGCAGCACACTAATCAGAAAACATCAGTCTGAAATAGACAAGCCAAATATACCATTTCAGAAAACTGGAGGAGCACTATTTACCAAAGTAGTCTAGAATGCAAAGCAGTGAGCTACAATATAATGGCCATTTCCGCAGTAGACTGTTATAGTGCTATTATTCCACTTTCAACATCTGCTGGAATCCTGGGGTTTGCAGTTTAAGGAGGGGCCTTTGTGGCCCCTTCCTAAACTGCAAACCCCAAGATTCCAGAAGATGTTGGAAGTGGAATAATAGCACTATAACAGTCTACTGCGGAAACGGCCAATGTGCGTACAAGTGTGTTAATCAGAAAAGTTGCAAGTTGTTAGATCTCTATACTATACACAACTCTTGATGGATGGTAGAGATGGTGAAGAAGGGCAGTCATAGATTTATGAGGCTGGGAAGATTGAGTGCTATACACTACAACATAAACATAGCCCATTTGTAAAGAAAATGATGTAACTTATATTTGTTGTTGTTGTGTACCTTCGAGTTGTTCCTCATTTATGTCAATCCTAAGGCAAACCTATCATGGAGTTTGCTTGGCAAGATTTGTTCAGAGAGGGTTTGCCTTTGCCTTTCTCTGAGGCTTAGGGAGTATGACTTGCCCAAGGTAACCCAATGGGTTTCCATAGTGACCAGGAATTAAAACCCTGGTCTCCAGAGTCATAGGCCCTTTCAGCATGTGGAGGGGGAAACGGGGGAACGCGCTAAAACGGAGGTTACTGGCAGCCGAGTAACTCCGTTGCCATGTGGAGCAGTGCAAGCTCGCTGCTCCGCACTCCTCCGGCATCCAAAATGGCAGCTTTCAGCTGGCGGAGGCTCTCCAACAACTGGAGAAGCTCGCCAGCCAAAAACCCGCCCCCGGCAGATCTGCAGGCACACACTAGTTCGCGCCTGCAAATCTGCACCAGAGCGCGGCGATGGAGCTGCACGGGGCTGCGCACTCCGTGCTTTTTAAAAACCTCTGAAAAGAGGTTTTTAAAAAACACATGGCACCACCAGTTCCGGTCGCTTTGGAGCAGATTGAGGTGCGGAACTACGATAAAATAGTCCGCCCCAATCCACTCCACAGTGCAGACGAGCTCCGTCGGAGGTCGCTCTGCACCGTTTTAATACCGCGGTGCGGAAAGGGCCATAGTCTACTACTCAGACCATTACACCTGTGTGACTGTTATACATATCTTGATCAATTTTAATAATGTTTGGAGATGGTCAGAAGGGCAATGATGAGCAGAATCCAGTATGGGTGACAGTGCTAAGTAGTTAATTTCAGACCAGCTCCTCCAATCCTAACCTACCAGGAAATCCTGCTGTTCGGAGAGTAACTGGCTGCTGTTTCCATCTCCTCCTGGGAGCAATCTCTGGTGTGACAGGCAGAAGCAGGACCCTGTTGCAATTCCCCCTTGCATGAGAAATTGTTTGTGCGAGGGGTGGGTGGGACTGTCAGCCAAGTGTTTTCTGGCTGAAAGAAGAACAGACTCTTATTGATTACAGCAGTTGGTAAGTAGGGCCATTTCTGCACTAGACCATTATAGTGCTATTATTCCACTTTCAACATCCTATGGAATCCTGCGGTTTGCAGTTTGGAGGGGGGCCTTGTGCATAGTAACTAATATAGAGGATTCCAACCTACATTTCTACTGAACTGTATGGCAACCACTAGCACTGTCCCATTTCTCTGTCTCTATTCTGGCTTTAATTTCTTATTTTAAAGCAAAAGTTGGGTAGCAAATGTGTGAATGAATATCTACTTCGATATTTTAAAAGATACTGAAGAGGTTCAGATAGTTTAATACCAACTAATAACTATATGCTTGTTGCTTTTCATTGTAACTGTGGTGACTTGATAGAAGGTACCATTTTGAATTCTGATCTATTGACATAGTTGCTGTAATATAATAGATTGTTTGGCTTCCTTAACTCATTAGTTAAGATAGTGAAAGTCCAATTATTGTCACTGTAGCTCACAATTTGGTTGTTGCAGGGGGTTAGAACTCTGTTCTGACCATTCAAAGGCCAGCTCCTCTCCAACCTACATTTTCAGTGGGCAGCCACCCCAAAGCAGCCATTTCCCTGTCTGCATCTATTAACACAAAAAAGGCCATGGGGTGGTGGGGAGGAAGGTGTGTTGAAGGGTTGCACTAGGAAATATATTGTGGCTAAATACTGGAGCTACATCTCCTGAAGCATGATCCCAGACAATGTTTTCACATATTACGAGCATGTTGGATCTTAACCAAAGGCCTATCTATCTAGGCTAGCACTCTGTTTCTTCACAGTCATTAAGACACTCATCAGAAAGCCCACAAGTATGCCATTGAGGCAGAAAGCTTTCTTCAGCTTTTGATCACCGACAACTGGTATTGAAAGCTATGCTACTTCCCATCCTGGAGATAGGATATAGCCATTGCCACTAAAAGTCTTTGGTGTGAGGGCGATCTGACTATGACATCGGTCACCCCATTGATTGCCAGGGTTGATTCAGCTGATATGGTTAGCTAGGCGGGTGTCCCCTTCCTCCCTCACCACTCCATGTGCATCCCTCCTGAAGCTGCGTGCTCGGTGGAAGAAGACGACCATTCCAGACAGAAAGAGTGTACTGTTCTTCGGTCAAGGGTATATGATAGCTGTGCTCCCCTGCTAGAACCTCCAAACAAGCTCAACGCTTCAGGCATTTCCAGTGCCTGCTACCTGAATTCTTTTTGTGTGGGAAGATGAGGACCGAATATGAATATTGTAAAAAAAGTTTGCTGCCACTGAACTATCACCTCTCTCCACATGTGAAATGTGGGCTTCCTGCTCTCCTTCAACTCACTATCCATTCACTTATGTCTTTACTGTTAAATAAACAATTACAAAATGTTTCCTCCTTACTTATCATCCACTCCTGAAACTGAAGGGATGAAGTGTATGTTAAACAAGCTTGACTGGGAATTCTACTGCTTGAACTACACTGTGTGTTTTAACAACAGTTTGTTTGTTTTTTAATTTTGGGGGTATTTTAATGTCTGTTGATGTTTTGATCCAGTAAATCACTTGAGGTCTTCAGTTTCTGAACTGGAAAGGTAGTTTGCAAATTTATTACATTGCCAGGATATTGAGTCTCATTGTAGAAAGGAACATTGTGGTGCATGTGATATATCTTATTGAAGGGATGTCATGTAGAGGAGGGAGTGGGCTTGTTTTCTGCTGCTCCAGAAACCAGGACAAGGAGCAATGAATTCAAGCTGCAGGAAAGGAGATTCCACCTGAACCTCAGGAAGAACTGTCCGGCAGTGACTGTCCAGCAGTGGAATGTGCTGCCTCGGAGTGTAGCGGAGTCTCCTTCTTTGGAGGTTTTTAAGCAGAGCCTGGATGGCCATCTGTCGCGATCGCTTTGAGGGTGTTCCTGCATGGCAGGGGGTTGGACTGGATGGCCCCTGTGGTCTCTTCCAACTCTACATTTCTATGATTCTATGATTCTATGAGTATTTCTCTTTTATGAGTTAAAAAGAAAAATTTCACATTGTTTCACATTCATTCTAGTTAGGAGCTAATGAAATGCCCAAGGAAAAAAATGGAAGTGGTCTTGCTGACTTCCTACAATCAGGATGATATTATGGCAAATGTTGCTGTGCATACTTGGTTTTTCTACATCAGGTGTGAATAACTGAAATGTTTCTGTAGCTGTGTTGGTCTGCAGCATTATTGAAGATGATGTCAATTTTTCATGTAGAAATACTTAAGAGCACAAAACTCTTAACACTGAAGTTTATACAATGCCCCTTCACCTGGACTATGGTCAAATGTAATGTAAAGAATTTTAAGGTAAAGAAAGAGACTAAAATTTTATTGAGATATGTAAAGTGGTACACGTTTATGAACTCTTATATCCCTATCAGAAAGAACTGCTGCCAAAAAGAAAAATGTAAGGCAGCATTCTGCATCTTGAAGCTTTATATGAGTAAAGCACAAGGGATGAGGCATGAGATTTATTTATGGGCAATGGATTTTCCAAGTGACTGTTGTAATATACCAGAAAGGAACATGAAAACAGATCATGAAGCCCTTTAAGTTTTATTGATACCAATGCTGGTTTGGCACAATAGTCATTACTATCCACCTTTGCTTATACACAGCCTTCTGCTGGCCTTGTCTGCATTTTTGATTTGTTCTAGAAGCAATCAGCCAAGCCATCAGCATCTCAATAATCTGCAAAAGCTAAGCTCAAAAATTACTTTTAAGGACTACAGCTTCCACAGTCCACAAACTGCATGGGAGACGCTGGCAGGGGGATTCTGGGATCTGTAATACAAAAAGTAACTTTTCCAGGTTCTCTGCAAAAACATCATCACTCCTCAGCAAAAGCACTCATCTAGAGGTCAAAATTATTATTTTTGACCTGTTAGTGTTCATTTTTATTAGAGGTTAAGCTCACATATGCAAACCCATCAATGAATAAAAGCAACACTAAGCAATGCTGTACATGTGTGATACTGTTGTCACAAGTGAAAGATGGCAAAATCTTTACTTCTCTGGACTCCTCCAACACAATTGCTTTTACAGGAAACAATTCACAGCAGGTGAAGTATTTGAGACATCTAATGATGTACTTGAAGACAAGGCCTCAGCTGCATTTTCAGGATATATTCTTAAGAGTTTAAACATGAATTAATAATTGTTGGTTTCTGTTTTCTGTCATTTTAATAATCAAACCTGAAAAATTACCAGAAGTGAAATTCACAGACAAGAAATACTTTAATTAAATATTGTGTAAAATGAACATTTTATACAGTTAAATATCTGAAAAATGTACAGATAAAACAATCTTATTGTAGGGTCTTTAACAGTAAAATCTACCATTTAGTGAAGTTTTCTGTTTGGAGACAATGAAGCAATGAGTGCATTGACTAAATAATCTAATACACAAAACAAATTCCATTTATGAAGAAACTTGCAAACTTTGTTCACAGGTAGGCATGACCTTTCTTTTTAAGATCAAAACCTTACTTATACAAAATAAAACTGAGGCAATTCAGTTTCAAAGTGACTTCTTAGGCTTTTCCACTTAGCTAAGCCTTATATTGGCTATCACAGAATAAATGTGGAGTACATTTATTATTTGTGATATCTTGTATCGATTTTAAAACCTTTTATAAACATTTCCTGAAAATGTGCATTTTTATATTAAAAATGGTCCCTCCTTTTTGCTCAGAACTTTAATTCTGCTGCAGTTTGCAAAAGTGTTTTTGCAGTGCTGCATTCACAAAGGACTTAGTGCAAAGAAAGAAAGGGGGGAAATCAGCTGTCTATGAGTTGGCACTAACAGGCACAAGATAATAAAGAGGTCGTTCCAGTTTACAAATTACAGTCATTGCTGTAGGTCTTCCTACAAAGAAAAAAACCTTCTGGAAATGAAAAAAACTCAGAAAATTATGTATGATTCCAATTGCATACAAAGCCTTTCTCTCTTAAACAGTGCTGGGTTACAGACCATGCAGAGTGCAGCAGAAAGCAGACATACAAGGGAATGACATAGCTGTACACCAAAGATGCAATCAACCAAGCACTGCTGTGGTGCCAACACTAGTCATTCCCATGGTGCTGGTACAAGCCTGGTTGAAATGAACAGAAAACAGCTAGTTGCAGTAGATTAACAAATTGCACCCCAGGTTTTGTGCTTTTGTACACCATAAATCATCCAGATGAAGTAGTGATTAGTTGTGGTGTAAGACCATGGTAAAACAGCACAAAGGTTTTCAGACAAGTCTACTTTTAAGGCATCCAAGAAGTTAATGTAGCAAACGCTTTAATTAAAACATCAGAAGTGAATTTTATTTTTTATTTTTTTTAAGTTTTAGGCCTCTTATTTTCCCCCAGTAAACACAGTTCAGCTATGTGGCAAAGTCATGGGTGGCAATTAAAAATGACTTTTTACAATCTTTTTAAAAAAGAAACCAGAAATAAGACAAAACAGAAGAACATTTAAAATAAAAATCCCAACACAAAATAGGAGAACCTTCTTTTTCCTTGTGGCTGCATCACATGCACGTATTCTACTAGTATTTATTACAGCCATGTGGCACGATTTTGTTTTAACTATACAACAAACAACTTTATTTCAAAATTATTTGTTCAGATAACTTAAAAATAATATAAAAATAAACAATGTTTTTCCTCAAAATAACAAAGGATGGAAAGTCCAAAAAATAACAACTTTTTGAAATACAAATGAAATGAATGAACAGAAATTTATTTTAACAGAAACACATGAAGGCAACTGTTCTTGGCTTAATGCTTTTCATAGCATCTCAATACCAGTCAAATGACAAAAAACACACATACAAGGAAAAAAATGAAAAGCAATATACAAAATTTCAAAGATAAATACAATATTTATAATCAATATGTTACAAAATAAATTCCCTTGGTGATTGCAAGTGTTTATGTGAAAGAAAGTGTTGTAATGTATGACTATTTTATTCCTTATTTTTATAAGGAATAAAATTTGCTCTTCTAAATATTTAAGTGGATCTGAAAAAAATTCAAGACAAGTGTATAAATATTTAGCTACAACTTTGGCAAAATCACAAAAGTCTACAATTTTATAACCACATACAAAACACATTAGGGAAGAAGGATCTAGAAGTCAAAAGGACAATTTTCTGGTACAAGAAACATAGACTTCACAGTAGCCTAAGAATGCAATAGTATACAGTGCTAGCAAAAGTTGAAAAAATGTTGCAGATCACACTTGCTTAACAGGAAGCTCTAGCAGTGGAAGTATATTTTTTAACCAACAGACAGTAGCATTTTTTTCTCTGTCAGTGTGCTTGTTGAAGGCAAGAGAATTCAATATCAAAGTTACAATTTCTAACTACAATAAGTTACAAAGTTCCATTTCATTAAGATGAAGTTAAGCAATGATAAACCCTCCCACCCTCCCCAGTTCCCAAATTATCCCAAATCATATATTCATCCTTTTTTTCCAGTTTTGATGGCTCATACCTCCTTGGCCCCCTTTTTCACCACAAAAAAATATTTCACATTATAGAGATACACAACCATTGTGAATCTAGTTATGAGTACAGAAAAATGTTTTGGAGGCATTTTTCATCAGTGTTTCATGATAATCAAAATGGTGCATCCACAAAGTTTTTCCCGACACATAGCAAGTACTAGACATAGCCAAGACGTAATCAGAAACTTTATACAAAATAGGCGTCGCTTTTTCCTTATTCTTCAGGACCAAGAAATGTGAAAATATGAGAGTAGTTCAGTCGATAAAATGGAATTGTTCATGAAGAAGTCGATTGTTTGCATGTAGATTCTTAGTAGTTTAAATAAAATCTTTAAACAAAGTTGTTTTTTTTTGTTTTGCTGATTGTGTTTTGAAGATACTGGTTCCATCAGCATGTCTTATATACTAAACTTGTCCCCTAAAAAGCTCATCTTCTGAAGCTTGGTGCTACAGTAGGTAAACAAAAATGAATTTACATTGGCGGGACTACAAGCCCAGACATAGCTGAAAGAAAGAGAAAAAGAATTATTAATACATATATGTATGCATACGCACACATATTTTAATTTGCACTGAAGATGAAGAAGAAAAATCTACCATGCATGAATATTCTTCTGCAGCAACAACGTCTACAAACCAATTAAGAACATTCACAAAACACATTTCATAAAAATATATGAGTCGTGATCCAGAGGACTATGACCTGAAGAAAGAAAAATACTGCTCATGCAGTTTTGCAGGCATGTTCTTGAGCAAGCTATGTGTTGGATTGGGCAAGTGACAGACGTGAAACAGATTCTGTGGATGTAAGGATATTGCACCTGAAAGTGAGCTGTGACATGCAGTTGTAAACTTCTGCATGTAGATTATCTCTGGATCACAGACAGAACATGATGTGAAGGTGGTTTTTTTTTGTTGGGAGCGGGAAGCAGGCTCTGAATGGACCATTGACAGACCTTTTCACTGTTTAATATTACAATATAGTTTGCATGCAGTAGCTACCAGATTTCCCCCGCTATCTATTTCTAATATAATAGGATAACTGATCAAGGGGCTTTCTATTATTTTTTTTTCTCTCATATATTTTATTCTATTTTTAACATATAAATTTTCCAAGAGACCATTGTGTAAAGACTTCTCTTTTGATATGAAAAGGATTCTGGCATTTCTTTTTTTGTGTGTGTGCAAAGCATCCTGCCTCCTACATGTGTGATATTTCTCTTAGCGTTTTGTTAATGGCAAGTAGTGGCCCAGACTCTCTAGAGACTGCCTATGTTGACAGCTGAGAAACAACATGGTCACTTTTGGTAATGTCAGACAAGGCCAGCTCACTCACCAATCAAGGATCAGACACTTCTCAAGTTCCCGAAATGAAATTCCAACTAACCTTAGCTGATTCTCTCTTTTTAAGCACTCAAGCCTAAGTGGAAACCCTCAGTTTTGACATTCTGTTAATTGCAGATTATCCTAATAATATGCTGGCTTTAATAAGTCAGTGACTCTCTGAGATCAAAGTCAAGTATAGTACACCTGGTCTGTAATCTGTCTAGACATTATAAAAATACATGCAATTAAAGTCATCTACTTACTAGTCCATTTTGTTTTCTAAAATATTTAGAGACTAGTTGCTGGGCTCTTCTGTGCATGACATAACAAATCTCAGGTGGAAGTTATCCATCAGAATACTTTGAATCAAGATAGCGATGCAGAGAGATCTTAGTCCCTTTGTTTTAAGCACCGGGAATCAGCACTAATTCCTGGACTGACGTAGTAGCCATCATTGCTGCTACCAGAGCACTGGAGCTGTAACTGTGCAAAGCATTTTTGGATAACAGGCCAGTCAGTAGACCCTTTTTGTGACACACATGCTACAAGAACTGGGCCTGTTAAACACAGAGATGCTAAATTTTGTCATTATATTCTAGTTAACTCCTTGGCAAGAATATAATTTGGACTGTTTTTAACCTTATGGTGTTTAAATTTTGTCATGATCCTGTTTCCATTCATTCATGCACAAGAAACATTAATACAGTTTTGATGTAGTGATGTTGACTTCAATTTCCCAGTTCATTAATATATATATGTGTGTGTGTGTATGTATGTATGTGTGTGTATACACACACACACACACACACACAAATTTATCTCAGATTTGCTGTTACAGCTTTTCTGAACACTTGTAACACGTACAAGTTTGTTCTGTAATATAATCTCTTGGTGTGACTATCCATGTGCCCAGAGAAGTAACATAAAAAGATCCAAGCTGTATTCAGTTTTGTTCAGTGTAATTTGAAAACAGCTCTACCATTACACTGAATATTTCTTAAACTGCAATTATTTTTCCTCAATGGATTTTTTTTCCCTTTTAAA